>WNWK01020640.1:0-35461 GCA_009830355.1 Cherax destructor | reverse complement strand
AAAACCCTTTCCCCAAAAAAACTTTAATATTAAGCAAATGTCAATTGATTTGTAATAAAAGTATTATGTATTAAAATTATTATTAAAAATTATTTGCCATGTGGTAAAAAACAAAAATCAGGTGTTTTATGACTGTCCCAAAATCCGCATCCGCATCCATCCGCCCGGATGTCAAGATGTGAATCCAATCCGCATCCGCATTTTACGGAAGAATATCCGCATCCGCATCCGTATTTTACTGGCAGATATCCGTATCCGCATCCAGATCCGTATTTTACTTAAGCAGATATCCCCGCATCCGACCCAAATAAGTAAGTAAGAATCCGTATAACATCCGCATACCGGATATCAAATTTTCACATCCATACATCCCTATAATGAACCACCTGCTCCTTCCCCAACTAACCCCCAAAAAAGCCAAGAAAGCCAAGACATCCCTCCAAAATCCACCTCAAGATACTCCAAGACCTGAAGAAATGGAAGAGGAAACAATATTCAGACCAACTGAACCCCTCACTTTCACACATATAATCCTCACACCCCGCCCTATATCACCTCAGGCCGTCTATCCCATGCGTCATGGTTATCAAGTACACTGTTGTGCTCGCCCTACCACACTGAAACAGACTAATTGAAGACTTAGAAAAAGAAAAAACCTTGATCAAACACTGATTGTCAAAACCAGCTTTCAGAAGACTTCAAAATGGTTCTACGACAAGAACGTAAAACTAAACAAGAACACAGAATGAAGAGTTTTCTATCCACCAATCACCGATGATCCGTCTCTCTCTGCATACTTAACGACCAATCATATTGAAGCGCCTCCCCCTCCTCCCGCCGATCTCCAGCAACCATTTCGACCAGCACCATCCACCCATGATGCAGCCGACAGCTTGCCCACATCGCCCATATCGCCAGCCAAGTCCTGATCTCTCCAGCTCTATCCCACGATCGCCTCAGCTGCGGGGTTAAGCCCTAGCTCTATCTCTACGACTAAGAACACTTCCAGCGCTACCCCTTCGTCTGTCCCGTTTTCCCCCCGCTCATCCCATTGGGATCTTACCTGAACTCGTTCGTTCGTTCGCCTTGCCCAGAAACTCCACGACTGGTGGTGTTCAACCACTCAAGGCCGAGGCACTGATTACCTATCTTTTGTATATAGTTCTACTGTCTTCAAACAATGTCCTAGAATAAAGGATCACATTATACTGCTTATATGTTTATTTTTTATTGATAAAGCCATGGATGGCGAAACGTTTACAATAAAGACACCCAGATGTTGCACATGTGTCTTAATTTCATCTTATTTATATCCCCTTTTTTCCCATTTTCCACTTTATACCTGATCATGTCTCCTCATTCTTCGTCTTACAAGTGAATGTAATTTAAGGGTCTTCAATCTTTCTTCTACGGAAGATTTCTAATGCTATGTATTAATTTAGTCATTCTACGCTGAATGTTTCTAACGAATTTATATCCATTCTGTAAATGGAGACCAAAACGAGCTGCTAATCTAGGTGAGGCCTTACTAATGATGTATAAAGCTGTAATATAACCTCTGGACTTCTGTTGCTTACACTTTTGATATAAATCCCAGTAATCTGTTTGCCTTATTCGTATGATTAGGCATTGCTGTCTTGGTTTAAGAAAAAGGACACAAATGCAACTAATGTGACATTTTATTGTGGCAACGTTTCGCTCTCCAGGAGCTTTGTCAAGCCGTTACAAACAATACATGGACACAGAGGGTTATATATGCTCAAGTGAGGTTTAATACTAGTGGTGCTTGTATTAGAGAAGACCTGTGTCAGTGTTCCACCTCTGCAAAGTTCTTTGTGTAATATTAGCAGGAGAGACTATGTGATGGCAGGGTTTACTGTTTTCAGGAGAATTCTTGCTAAGACTTCTTAGCAAGAATTCTCAGGAGAATTCTTGCTAAACAGTAAACCCTGCCATCACATAGTCTCTCCTGTAATATTACACAAAGACACTTCGCAGAGGTGGCACACTGACACAGGTCTTCTCATACAAGCACCAACAGAAATATTTGATGGATTGAACACATCGACTCCAGGCCGAGGGACTGATTACCTCAAACTCCTCCCTCTCCTTACACCTTTCTACTTTGTATTGGACTGATGAAGCCACTGTGTGGCGAAACGTTTCCTCAATAAAGATACCCAAGTGTTACATATGTGTTTAATTTATAACTTGTCGGTTCTCTGAACAATTCATCTACATAAATATTTGTCTAACCTATATTTTTGTGCTACCAAAGTAATTGCTTTCAGTTTTTCCTCATGTGTAAGTTGATTGTTCTACCTTATTGTATTACTACTACTACTACAATTTATGTCTACTACTACTACCACTACTAGTATTTCACCTCACTTTGAGAGTATATATATACCCACTGTGTCCATGTACGCTTGTAACGGCTTGACAGAGCTCTGGAGAGCGAAACGTTGCCACAATAAAATGTCACATTAGTTGCATTTGTGTCCTTTTACTTAACATATTGTCGGTAATTCTACCAATATTAATACACGTCTTGGTTTAAGGTTGCTGCTTACCATAACCCCCAAGTCCTTTTCGCAATCTGCCACTTTTCAGACCAGGAATTGAGTTTGTCTAAATCCTCCTGAAGTTCCCTGACATCTACGTTAGAATCAATTATCCTACCTATCTTCGTGTCATCGGCGAATTTGCTCATATCACTAGTAATTCCCTCATCAAGGTCATTGATATATATCATAAACAACAACGAGGGGAAGGCACATAAGAACATAAGAAAGGAGGAACACTGCAGCAGGCCTGTTGGCCCATACTAGGCAGGTCGTTCACAATCCGTCCCACTAACAGAATATTTGCTCAACCCAATTTTCAATGCTACCCAAGTAGCACCTACTCTCTTGGCAAGGATCCCCTTCCTCCCAGGTCACCCCCCCACCTCCCAGGTCACCCCCCCCCCTCCCAGCACCCATACCATCTTCCAACGGATCCTCACCCCCCACATACCATCCCCCCACCACCCAGCCTACCCTCAACAACCCACCACATACCCCTGCCCAGGAGTGAACATGGCAAGATATAAGGTCTGTTGTATATGTGAAAAGAATTTTGGGAGAAATATTAGGGGCATAGATTGTGAAATATGTGGTAAAACATCCCACTAAGCATGTACAATGACCCAAAACAAGAAAGTCGATTCTGGATTTGCCCCAGTGAGTTGGAAAGCTGGTCGGGCATAAGGGAGGTACTGAAAAGTGTAAACCTGGAAAGCGTAAGAAAGTTTCTAAGAAGGAAAGCGCAGATAAAGAGGAAAACCAAAGAGTGGAAATAAGAGTGGAAATAAGAGTGGAAAAACTCATCCAGAACAAGTCTGAAAAGAACAAAACAGGGATACATAACATAGAGGAAAGGGAAAGGGAGGAAGTGAAAGCTAGAGCAAGAACAAACGAAAATGAAAAAGGGAAGAACTACGCCTGGATGAAAGAGAGGAAGAAAACACATATCTGGCGGCAGATCTTTGGGAAGACAAAATCAGTAAATATAGGCAGTCAAAACATTTGCAGATTCTACGCTGGAATAAACACACCAGAAAATGTGCCAACATGTTGTCAATAAAGGATCACATTAAACTGCTTATGTGTTTAGTTTTTTCCATTTTGTCGGTATTTTACACCATTTATTTCCATGTTAAGGAAAGGAAAGTGTCGTTTCAACAAATGTTATGACCTGAGCTGCCCACACCACCAGAGAATGTTATGACCTGAGCTGCCCTGACCACCAGAGAAAGGGAACACTACGCTACAGAGAAAGCAGGGAAAGGGAAAATGAACAGCAATCTTTTTAGATATAAAAGAAACAATCAGACCAAAAGAATAGACAAAAGGGAAATGGTACAGATGGGCAGCACAGTGGGACATGCCAAGACAGGCACCAGCTCATCAGGGCTGTATGAACAATCAAAGTCAGTACTGGAGAAACCAGGGGTATGGGCACCAGGGGCCATACCAGGTAGGACATCACCAGTGGTACTAACGAAACACAAAGAAAGACCAAACATCCCAAATGGTAACTCCTGCTTCTTATTTGCAAATATTTAGGGTCTGAAGTCAAATAAAAATGACAAAGTTAGTTATGTTAGTGGACTCCTATCAGAAGCAAATGCCATGTTTGGAGCATTTACAGAAACACATACAAGGGATGTTTTGGACGGAGAGATTAAGATAGAAAACTATAACATGTATAGATGTGATAGAATTAATAGAGTAGGACTCTATGTAAAAGATACTCTCTGTTGCACAGAAGTGTTGAATGCTACGAATGATATAGTAGAAATCCTCGGCATTAAAGTGGAAAATAGGAATCTAGTAATTATCCTAGTATACAAACCACCATCAGCAACTGCGGAGGAATTCACAGATCAGTTAAGGAAGATAGATAGCTATCTGGATAGGCTAGAAAATCCCACCCCAAACATTTTACTCCTTGGAGATTATAATCTCCCTCATGTAAAATGGAAGATGAGGCAATATAATGTTATACCAGAAATATCTCCTGTAAGCACCCTGGCTCAACAGGCACATACCAGGAAACTAATGAGGCTTTGTGAAAATTACTCATTAAACAAACAGATAATTGATCCCACTAGAAAGGAAAATACCCTGGATTTGATATTCACAAACAACGAGGAACTAATCAGAGACATAACAGTTACAAAAACAATATATTCTGACCATAACATCATAGAAGTTCAAATGAGTATTAACTCAGGGTTAGAGAACTGCGACACTAATGTCAGAGACGGGATGTTCAGTAAGTTTAATTTTAATAACCATAGAATTGACTGGGAAAGAATAAACCAAGAGCTATCAGACATATCATGGGAATCAGACATGAGCACCTAAATCCCCACCAGTGCCTAGAGAAGCTGAATACAGAAGCATACAAGGTATGTATGAAGCACGTACCATTGAGGAAACCCCGAAGAAGATCAGATATATAGAGAGAGCGTAGGAGATGGTACAGAAGAAAACGGGTTACTGAATTGTTGAAAAACACAAATATGTTGCAACAGAGGAGAGATAGCCTTAACCGAGAGATCACTGAATTAGAGCAAACACTTAAGATGTCATACCTGACAGAAGAAGTACAAAGGGAACAAAGAGCCATACAGGATACTGCAAGAAACCCAAAATATTTCTATTCCTATGCAAAATCCAAGCTAAGAACTACCTGTAGAATTGGACCATTATTGAGAGGAGATTCGTATACTGACGATGAACAGGAAATGAGTGAAATCCTAAAGGAACAGTATAAGTCAGTGTTCAGCAATCCACTAAATGACAGCAAGGAAGAAAATGCAGAAATATTTTTCACTCCAGCAGAAGGCCGCGCAGACCAACTAATTGACATTAGAACAAATCACATAGATTTCGGAAAAGATCTGGACAACATGCCCACTCACTCAGCAAAGTACTATTAGCAAGAGCCCTCAGTATTCTTTGGAGAAAGAGCTTAGATCTAGGTGAAATACTGGAGGCCTTAAAGAGTGCAGACATAGCTCCTTTGCATAAGGGAGGTAGTAGAGCACTAGCTAAAAATTACAGACCAGTAGCCCTAACTTCTCACATCATAAAAATCTTTGAAAGAGTGATGAGTCGGCAGATTACAAAGTTCATGGACCAGCACAACCAATATAACCCAAACCAGCATGGCTTTAGAGCGGGACGATCATGCCTGTCACAGCTGCTGAACCATTATGACAAAATTACAGAGGCATTGGAAGACGACCAAAACGCAGATGTGAGTTACACAGATTTTGCAAAGGCGTTTGACAAATGCGATCATGGAGTGATAGCGCACAAAATGAGGGCCATGGGCATTACGGGGAAGGTAGGCAGATGGATTTTCGAGTTCCTAACACACAGAACACAAAACGTAGTAGTGAACAGGGTAAGATTCAGCATCAGTGAGGTCAAAAGCTCAGTGTCCCAAGTTAATGGTTCACAGAGTTCCATTTTGCATTCCTTAAGAACCCTTGCAAAAAGGTCATCAGAACCCGGCAATTTATTTTGTTTCAGTTGGTCTACTTGTTTCATAACCATTTTGCTAGTGACTGTGATATTGCATAATTTATCTTCTTCAGGGCCACTATAAAAATTAATTACTGGGATATTATTAATGTCTTCCTGTGTGAAAACCGAGAGAAAATAATTATTAAAAATAGAGCACATATCATTCTCCTTGTCAGTAAGATGCCCAGAGTTATTTTTAAGGGGACCTATCTTATCCCTAACGTTTGTTCTATAAACCTGGAAAAAACTTTTGGGGCTAGTTTTTGAATCCCTAGTAACTTTAATTTCATAGTCCCGTTTAGCGTTTCTTATCCCCTATTTAATGTCCCTCTTAATATCAGTATATTGATTTATAAGATGACCCTCACCTCCTTTTATGCGCCTATAAATTCCTTTCTTCTGCCCTAAAAGATATTTGTGCCTATTATTCATCCATTTTGGGTCATTTCTACTTGATCTAATTTCTCTATGTGGGATAAATGTTCTTTGGGCAGCCTGTATAGTGTTAAGAAAACTGTCATATTGATAGCTTTCTTCGTTACCCCAGTCCACAGTTGATAAGTGTTCTCTAAGCCCATTGTAATCTGCTAAGCAAAAATCTGGGACTGTTACTGAATTATCCCTACTATCATACATCCATTCAATGCTAAAGGTAATTGAATTGTGGTCGCTTGTGCCGAGTTCGTCTGTATAATTTCTAAATTATTAACAAGGGTTTCCTTGTTTGCCAGAACCAAGCCAAGTAGGTTATTTCCCCTTGTAGATTCTGTCACAAACTGCTTCAAAAAACAATCCTGAACTACTTCTAAAAAGTCGTTAGATTCTAATTTACCTGTCAAGAAATTCCAATCAATCTGACTAAAGTTAAAGTCCCCTAGAATTACTACGTTATTGTGCCTTGTGGCCTTAACAATTTCCTCCCAAATTAGTCTCCCTTGTTCCCTATCTAAGTTTGGAGGACGATATATCACGCCTAAAATAAATTTTTCACACCCTTCTGAAAATTCTATCCAGACAGACTCTGTATGTATTATTTCAGACTTTATACCCGTTTTTATGCAATAATTTAAATGATCATGGACATAGAGTGCCAACCCACCCCCCTTCCTAGTTGTCTTGTTCCCATTGTAAGTTTTTTTATTGAAGTTTAATTTTGTGAAGAAACCCTCATGACTGAATTAATTTTGCTGGTCAGGAGCCCTGTGCATACATGTCTGTACCTCTATTATGTTGTGATCTGAGTGTATTGTCTTTGATAAGGTTATATTACGTAACAGATCGTCGTTGTTAGTGAAGATGAGGTCCAGCGTATTTCCTAGTCTTGTATGCTTTAATATTTGCTGGTTTAAGGTGAATTTGGTGCAGAGATTTAATTGCTCGTGTGTGTGTGAATTTTCATCTGCGCTGCCTCCTGGGGTGATCTCTGCTTAAATATTATTTGCTATACTCCTCCATTTTAGATGTTTCAAGTTGAAATCTCCCAGTAGCAAGTGGTCAACTTTCAAAAGCTCCTCCTGGAATTGCTGGGAAGTTGCATCTCGAAGCAACTACCTGGAGAGCATTTCGGGGATCAACGCCCCACAGCCCAGTCCATGACCAGGCCTCCTGGTGGATCAGTGCCTGATCAACTAGGTTGTTACTGCTGGCCGCACGTAGTCCAACGTACGAACCACAGCCCAGGTGGTCTGGCACTGACTTTAAGTGACTGTCCAGCTCCCTCTTGAAGACAACCAGGGGTCTATTGGTAATTCCCTTTATGGCTGGTGGAAGGCTTTTCAACAGTCTTAGGCCCCGGACACTTATTGTGTTTTCTCTTAGTGTACCAGTGGTGCCCCTACTTTTCACTGTGGGTATGTTACATCGCCTGCCAAGTCTTTTACTTTCTTAGTTAGTGATTTCTGTGTGCAGTTTAGGGACCAGTCCCTCCAGGATCTTCCAGGTGTAGATTATGATATATCTCTTCGCCTGCGCTCCAGGCGTTCCCAGTAGTTAAGGTGTTTGATGGAACTTATACGTGCCGTAAAGGTTCTCTGTACATTCTCTAGATCTGCAATTTCACCTGCCTTGAATGGGGATGTTAATGTACAACAGTATTCCAGGCTAGAGAGAACAAGTGATTTAAAAAGTATCATCATTTGCTTGGCATCTCTTGTCTTGAATGTTCTCATTATCCATCCTATCAGTTTTCTTGCAGATGTGATAGTGGTATTGCTGTGGTCCTTGAAGGTGAGGTCTTCGGACATTACCACACCCAGGTCCTTCACATTACTTTTCTGCTCTATTATGTAATTAGAGTTTGTAGTATACTCAGTCCTAGCTATTATTTCCTCCAGTTTTCCATAACGGAGTAGTTGGAATTTGTCTTCATTAAACATCATATTTTTCTCCGTTGCCCATTTGAAAACTTGGTTTATATCTTCTTGGAGATTTGCCGTGTCCTCTATGGATGACACTCTCATGCAGATCCTAGTATCGTCAGCAAAGGATGATACAGTGCTGTGGTTTACATCTCTGTCTAGATCTGATATGAGAATGAGGAACAGGATAGGGGCGAGTACTGTGCCTTGTATGACAGAGCTTTTCACTATGGCAGCATCTGATTTAACTGTTTACCACTACTCTTTGTGTTCGATTGGTTAGGAAGTTGAAGATCCATCTGCCTACTTTGCCAGTTATTCCTTTAGCACGCATTTTGTGTGCTATTACACCATGATCGCACTTGTCAAAGGCTTTTGCAAAATCTGTGTATACTACATCTGCATTCTGTTTGTTTTCCAGTGCATCTAAGACCATATCATAGTGGTCTAGCAGTTGCGAGTCCAGGTGGTTTGCAATCCTGCTTCTTAGAACTCTTTCAAAGATTTTTATGATATAGGACGTTAAAGCTATTGATCTATAATTCTTAGCTACTGCTTTGCTGCCACCTTTGTGGAGTGGGGTTATATCCCTTGTTTTCAGTGACTGGAATCTCACCTGTGTCTATGCTCCTTCTCCATAGTATACCTAGAACCTGTGAGAGGGGTTTCAGGCAGTTCTTAATGATACACAAATAACCCACACATAGAAGAGAGGAGCTTACGACGACGTTTCGGTCCGACTTGGACAATTTACAAAGTCACACTAACAAAAAGGAGGGAAGAAGGGAGTATATATAGCAGACAGGGACGGGAACAAGAGAGGGGGTGGTGGAGGTAGTAGTAGTATTAGTAGTAGTAGTAGTAGTGGAGTCATATACTTAGAAAGAGGAGTACTGCACGGGACCTAGAGGCCCACAGAGGGTAGGAGCAAGGACAAATACAAGGCAGAAGAAAGAAAACAAAGGAGAAGAAAGGAAAAGAGGGAGAAGGGGAAAAAAATCAGGTTAAGTCACGGATGTTCTGAAGTTTGGAGCATTTAACAATGTAATGGGAAAGGAAGGCATCTACAGAGACAAAGCCAGGATTAAGATTCATACAAGGAAAGTTGTGTATAAGGGAGGATTCAACCAGACGGCGACTGTGAAAGTTGGACGTAGGGTAGACAGCTTTAGCAGAAGACCAATCAGTAGAATGACTGTGATCTCTGACATGACCGAAAAGAGCATTGTTGGTGTCGGAAAGCCTAACACTACCTTTGTGGTCCTTAATTCTGTCAGAAAGAGATCGGCCAGTTTCTCCAAAGTACTGAAGAGGACAAGAGGAACAAGAAATAGAGTAGACACCAGGAGCATCTACAAAGGGAGGGGAGGTATGAACTAGATTAGTGCGAAGAGTGTTAGTCTGGCGAAAAGTAAGTTTGATATCTAAGGAACGGAGAGAGTTGTTGAGATTAGAAAGACCGGAAATGTAGGGAAGGTACAGGACAGGAGAGTTCCCAGGAGTAGAGAGTTTGGGAGAGAAGAAAGTCCGTTTAGCACGAGATAAAGCAGAGTCTATGAAATGGGAAGGGTAGCCAAGACGGGAAAATGAATTACGAAGAGTGGAAATTTCTGATTCAAGGAACTGAGTATCACAAATGCGGAGAGCACGGAGAAAGAGGGAGATAAGAACACTTTTCTTGACAGAGGAGGCATGATAAGAACAGTAGTGAATGTACATGCCACTGTGGTACACGTACACGGAAAAGGCAAAACCTGTATCTGAGCAGTGGACATGAACATCAAGGAAAGGAAGCAAGGAATTAGATTCCCATTTAGCTTTAAACTTCTCATTGCTTTTGACACTGTTCGCCTGAATTCATAAATTCATTCTTCTACACTACAGAACAAACTTCAGCGTCTCATCTCAGATAGCCCTTGGTCTAAATTCTCCCTTACCGACTGTGTTACTAATCTGTCTTCTGTCACACTCTCCCAACATGAGCTTGAACTGCTTGATTTTGGTTTTCCTTTGCCACTTCACCTGCCCCTCGCGCTGGTATTGACATGATTAACTCTTTTGATTCTTTTGTCAGTCTCGCTCTCGTAATAATAATTTTCCTGATTTGTCCACTTTTCGTGGCGCTCTCCTTCCTGCTCTTGATAGCCTGTTTTCTAAGAATCACCACCTTCCTCGCCGCTGTCAACTTTTACTTTCTTCTCTTAAATCCAACAAAAACATTGTCCTACTCTCTTCTGACAAAGGTAATTCGGTAGTTATCCTTGATCGAGAGGATTACCTCCGTAAAGCCGATGTCTTGCTCTCTGACTCACGTACCTACACTCCTCTAGTTTCCAACCCTCTCGATCGCATCAAGAGAACTTTCAACAAAAAGCTAAGGACTCTCTCCGACCTCTGTCCTCCTGACTTTGACCTTGTTCAACGTTTTCGTGTTATGTCCTCTCTGCTCTATTTCTATGGCCTTCCCAAAACTCATAAACCTGATATTCCTCTACGTCCCATCATATCTTCTAGAGGTTTGTCTCTTATTCTCTTGCTTCTTGGCTAGCCAAAACCCTCACTCCATTTCTTGGTACTTTTTCTCCTGCCCACCTTCGTCACTCTCAAGACTTCATCGAACGTGTTCGCTCTCTCCCGACCTGTAAGATGCTTAGTCCTGACGTTGAGTCCCTCTTCACTAATGTCCCTCTTGATGATGTCCTTAATTTTCTCAGAGAGAAGGCCAATGAAGGGTTACTTCATCTCCCTATACCTACTGATGTCTTTCTTAATCTTATTCGCCTTTGTGTGGATTCTTAATTCCTTTTCCTTCCAAGGTAAATATTATTCTCAAACCTTCGGTGTCGCCATGGGCTCTCCTCTATCTCCTGTTCTTGTTAATCTTTACATGGAATACTTCGAAACTGTTCTGCTTCCTACTATTGATGTACGTCCTTCACTCTGTCTCCGCTATGTGCATGACATCTTTGCTCTTTGGCCTCATGACTCTAGTCTCTTCCAACCATTTCATGATTCTCTTAATTTTAAAGCTGAATGGGAATCTAATTCCTTGTTTCCTTTCCTTGATGTTCATGTCCACCGCTCAGTTTCAGGTTTTGCCTTTTCCGTGTAGCGCAAGCCTATGCACAGTGGCATAAATATTCACTACTATTCTTATCATGCTTCCTCTGTCAAGAAAAGTGTTCTTATCTCCCTCTTTCTCCGTGCTCTCCGCATTTGTGATCCTTAGTTCCTTGAATCAGAAATTTCCACTCTTCATAATTCATTTTCCCGTCTTGGCTACCCTTCCCATTTCATAGACTCTGCTTTCTCACGTGCTGAACGGACTTTCTTCTCTCCCAAACTCTCTACTCCTGGGAACTCTCCAGTCCTCTGCCTTCCCTACATTTCCGGTCTTTCTAATCTCAACAATTCTTTCCATTCCTTAGATATCAAACTTACTTTTCGTCATACTAACACTCTTCACACTAATCTAGTTCATACCTCCCCTCCCTATACATATGCTCCTGGTGTCTACTCTATTTCTTGTTCCTCCTGTCCTCTTCAGTACTTTGGAGAAACTGGCCGTTCTCTTTCTGACAGACTTATGGAGCACAAAAGTAGTTAGGCTTGCAGACACCAACAATGTTCTTTTCGGTCATGTCAGAGATCAGTCATTCTATTGATTGGTCTTCTGTTAAAACTGTCTACCCTACGTCCAACTTTCACAGTCGTCGTCTGGTTGAATCCTCCCTTATACACAACTTTCCTTGTATGAATCTTAGTCGTAGCTTTGTCTCTGTTGATGCTTTCCTCTCCCATTACATTGTTAAATGCTCCAATCTTCTGAACACCCTTGACTTAACCTGATTCTTTTTTCCCCTTCTCTCTTTTCCCCTTTCTTTTTTGGGTTTTCTTTCTTCTGCCTTGGGTATGTCCTTATTATTTCTCCTCCCCCCCTCTGTGTTTTTGCTCCTACCCTCTGTGGGCCCCTAGCTCCCTTGTGTTTCCCTAGCTCCCTTGTGTTTCCCTAGCTCCCTTGTGTGTCCCTAGCTCCCTTGTGTGTCCCTAGCTCCTTTCCTGTTGTGTCCCTAGCTCCTTGTGTGTCCCTAGCTCCCTTGTGTGTCCCTAGCTCCCTTGTGTGTCCCTAGCTCCCTTGCAGTGCTCCTCTTTCTTAGTACATGACTGACTCCACCACCACCACTACCACTACTACTACCTCCACCACTACTACTACTACTACTACTAACTCCACCACTTCCTCTCTTGTTCCCGTCCCTGTCTGCTGGCCTATATATATTCCCTCCTCTCATTTTTGTTAGTGTGACTTTGTAATTGGTCCAAGTCGGACCGAAACGTCGTCGTAAGTTCCTCTATTTTATTTTTATTGTTGTTGGGGTTGTTGTTGTTGTTTGTTGTTGTTGTTGTTGTGGTTGTTGTTGTTGTTGTTGTGGTTGTGGTTGTTGTTGTTGTTGTTGTGGTTGTGGTTGTTGTTGTGGTTGTGGTTGTGGTTGTTGTTGTTGTGGTTGTTGTTGTGGGTGTGGTTGTTGTTATTATATTCATATTATTATAATTATTATTGTTCCAGTCACGGTATTGTGCCTTTTTTTGTTATTAAATACACTTCCTTTACTATCTCCTTTTTTTTAAAAAGCAACTAAAATACACAGCTCGTGTCTTAATCTCTCTAAACATTCTTCTCCATATATGATGATGCGTAATTGTGAACTCAACCCTTGTTAAGAGCGATGCGAAGAATCTTTTGGAGTATTTTGAGATTAAGTGGCCGATTCTCATCCATGTTGGGCAATTCTTGCTGGAGTAAGACTTGCAGGTTGCATTCCTGGAACATCTCCAAATAGGTAATGAGGCGGGCAATGCTGAAGCAGTCATCTTTAACTGTTGCGCCCTCGGCTACATGAACAGCAAGTCCGTAGTCTATGATGGTTACACACAGTCCCTCAGGTGTGAATTTTATGCAAATATTATCTGGTTTGATGTCTAGATGAGTCCAGCCTCGAGAGTGAATACCAATCAAAATATTACACACTTGTGAAAGAATTTCCAAATTCTGGAGACGGCTCAGTGCATTTTTTTTGTTAAGGTTCTTCCAGGTATCACCGGCGTAATCTGTCACTATGGTCAAGTATTCTGGACAGACAGCTATTATCTTTTGCACTCCTGGGATGTCCTGAAGGGCTTGAAGGGCGCGCATCTCATGAACTAAGGATTTAACAGATTCGAATCTATCTTGGCAAGATTTTGTTACCCAGCGTGAAGAGGATACGGAAGCCACATAACATGTGCCGTAACAGCCTGAACCAAGCAGCTCACAGCTCTCGTCGTTAAACAAAAAGTCCTGCATAAGAGGTCCGAAAACATTGACCTCGAATCGTCCGCACATGTCACGCAGCCACTCCACGGACTATTTCCGAATCTGTGGTGCCAACAGCTGCTGTGTTTTCAACTCCATCCTCCCAGTAGAGTCCGTTCCAGTAATCTTGAATCACCTTCTGTCACATAAACACCTGAAGACGAACCAGAGAAGACGGGGACAAAATCCTATGTAAAATCTCTATAAAAAATCTCACTAAAGTACCTCTATATATACTCCATACTGAAATATAGTTAGGTTGCTAAATTCTAACCTAGTCCTAGCTATATTTCAGTATGAAGTTGATATAGAGATATTATACTTAGTGTAGTGGGGGTGTAGAGTGTACTGGTGATAGTTGAATGTAGTGGTGGTGATAGTTGAATGTAGTGGTGGTGATAGTTGAGTGTAGTGGTGGTGATAGTTGAATGTAGTGGTGGTGATAGTTGAATGTAGTGGTGGTGATAGTTGAATGTAGTGGTGGTGATACTTGAATGTAGTGGTGGTGATAGTTGAATGTAGTGGTGGTGATACTTGAATGTAGTGGTGGTGATACTTGAATGTAGTGGTGGTGATACTTGAATGTAGTGGTGGTGATACTTGAATGTAGTGGTGGTGATACTTGAATGTAGTGGTGGTGATAGTTGAATGTAGTGGTGGTGATAGTTGAATGTAGTGGTGGTGATAGTTGAATGTAGTGGTGGTGATAGTTGAATGTAGTGGTGGTGATAGTTGAATGTAGTGGTGGTGATAGTTGAATGTAGTGGTGGTGATACTTGAATGTAGTGGTGGTGATAGTTGAATGTAGTGGTGGTGATAGTTGAATGTAGTGGTGGTGATACTTTAATGTAGTAGTGGTGATAATTGAATGTAGTGGTAGTGATACTTGAATGTAGTGGTGGTGATAGTTGAATGTAGTACTGGTGATACTTGAATGTAGTGGTGGTGATAGTTGAATGTAGTGGTGGTGATACTTGAATGTAGTGGTGGTGATAGTTGAATGTAGTGGTGGTGATAGTTGAATGTAGTGGTGGTGATAGTTGAATGTAGTGGTGGTGATACTTGAATGTAGTACTGGTGATACTTGAATGTAGTACTGGTGATACTTGATCAGGGTCTGATCAACCAGGCTGTTACTGCTGACCGCACGCCAACTGACGTACGAACCACAGCCTGGTTAGTAAAGGTATTGATTTTAGGTGCCTGTCCAGTGCCTGTTTGATGACAGCCAGGGGTCTATTGGTAATCCCCCTAATGTATGCCGGGAGGCAGTTGAACAGTCTTGGGCCATGGACACTTATGGTGTTGTCTCTCAGTGTACTCGTGGCGCCCCTGCTTTTCATCGTGGGAATGTTACATCTCCTGCCAAGTCTTTTGCTTTCATAGTCAGTGATTTTCGTTCTTTATTAAACAATTTAAAATTGTTGAAGTTTTCTGAATGTAAAATGTTAATGAAAGATAGTAAAATATATATACATTCCTTTCTTAAGTAAACAAGGCAGGCGAGACTACAGACCTTGGGAATATACAGAGAACTTTCACGGCACTTATAAGTACAATAAAACACCTGAATTACTGAGAACGGTTCCTTGATTTGTATTCCTTGGAATGCAGGCGAGAAAGATACATATTAACATGATAATATACACTTGGAAAAATCCTAGAGGGACTAGTCCCAATTTTACAAACGAAAATCACTCCCTACGAAAGCAAAAGACTAGGCAGGAGATGCCACTTTACCCCTGTGAAAAGCAGGGGCTTTAAGAGACAACACAATAAGTGTCCGGGGCCCAAGACTGTTCAACTGCCTCCCAGCATACATAAGGGGGATTAACAATAGACCCCTGATTGTCTTCAAGAAGGCACTGGACAGGCATCTAAAGTCAGTACCTGACCAGTACCTGACGTCGGTTTGTGTGTAGCCAGCAGTAACAGCCTTGTTGATCAGGCCCTCATCCACCGCGAGGCCTGGTCATGGACCGGGCCGCGGGGGCGTTGACCCCCCGAGAACCCCTTCAGGTACTCCAGGCAAACAAAATAATGATATTGTAGTGACTAGTAAACAATAAGAACTATGAGGTAGAGTGTTGTTTGATATACTTAGTTGACAAATATATAATAAAAGTAAAGAAATAACAGGATTTTAGAGAAAAACTGGATTTTGAGGTACAGTATAACACAAGTGAATTACAATTATAGACTGAGGTTTCATAACAATATTCGTGGATACTGGTGGGTATGAAGTGTGTCTTATTCTGGCTCAGACCAGCATCACTGGTGGGTATGAAGTGTGTCTTATTCTGGCTCAGACCAGCATCACTGGTGGGTATGAAGTGTGTCTTATTCTGGCTCAGACCAGCATCACTTTGGACGTTTTTTTTAGCCTAAGTTCGGAAGAAATGAAGTATCTCTTTCCTGTGGATTCTTTTCTCACTGCGATTTTCCCGTCCTTTACAAAGCACTGCTGTTTTTTTTTTTTATCATGGTGCAGTTTTCTTAGTTCATTACCTCGAGTTTACCTGGAGAGAGTTCCGGGGGTCAACGCCCCCGCGGCCCGGTCTGTGACCAGGCCTCATGGTGTATCAGAGCCTGATCAACCAGGCTGTTACTGCTGGCCGCAGTAACAGCCGGCTGGTCAGGTACCGACGTTAGGTGCCTGTCCAGTGCCTGCTTGAAGACAGCCAGGGGTATATTGGTAATCCCCCTTATGTATGCTGGGAGGCAGTTGAACAGTCTAGGGCCCCTGACACTTATTGTGTTGTCTTTCAACGTGCTAGTGGCACCCTTGCTTTTCATTGGGGGATATTGCATCGTCTGCCGAGTCTGTTGCTTTCGTAGGGAGTGATGTTCGTGTGCAAGTTTGGTACTAATCCCTCTAGGATTTTCCACGTGTATATAATAATGTATCTCTCTCTCCTGCATTCTAGGGAGTACAGGTTTAGGAACTTCAAGCGTTCCCAGTAATTGAGGTGGTTTATCGCAGTTATGCGTGCCGTGAAGGTTCTCTGTACATTTTCTAGGTCAGCAATTTCACCTGCCTTGAAAGGTGCAGTTAGTGTGCCGCAATATTCCAGCCTAGATAGAACAAGCGACCTGAAAAGTGTCAACATGGGCTTGGGATCCCACGTTTTGAAGGTTATCATTATCCATCCTGTCATTTTTCTAGCAGATGCGATTGCTACAGTGTTATGGTCCTTGAAGGTGAGATGCTCTGACATGATCACTCCCAGGTCTTTGACATTAGTTTTTCGCTCTATTGTGTGGTTGGAATTTGTTTTGTACTCCGATGAAATTTTAATTTCCTCACGTTTTCCATATCGGAGTAATTGAAATTTCTCATCATTGAACTTCATATTGTTTTCTGCAGCCCATTTAAAGATTTGGTTGATGTCTGCTTGGAGTTTTGCAGTGTCTTCAATGGTGGACACTGTCATGCAGATTGTGGTTTACATCCCAGTCTATGTCCAATATGAGGATGAGGAACAAGATGGGAGCGAGTACTGTGCCTTGTGGAACAGAGCTTTTCACTGTAGCCGCCTCAGACTTTACTCTGTTGACTACTACTCTTTGTGTTCTATTTGTAAGGAAATTATAGATATATCTGGCAACTTTTCCTGTTATTCCTTTATCACGCATTTTGTGTGCTATTAAACCATGGTCACACTTGTCGAAGGCTTTTGCAAAGTCTGTGTATATAACATCTGCATTCTGTTTGTCTTCTAGAACATCCAGGACCTTGTCATAGTGATCCAGTAGTTGGGACAGACAGGAGCGACCTGCTCTAAACCCATGCTGTCCTGGGTTGTGTAATTGATGGGTATCTAGATGAGTGGCGATCTTGCTTCTTAGAACCCTTTCAAAGATTTTTATGATATGGGACGTTAGCGCTATTGGTCTGTAGTTCTTTGCTATTGCTTTACTGTCCCCTTTGTGGAGCGGGGCTATGTCTGTTGTTTTTAGTAACTGCGGGACGAACCCAGTGTCCATGCTCCCTCTCCATAGAATGTTAAAATCACGTGATAGGGGCTTCTTGCAGTTCTTGATGAACACGGAGTTCCATGAGTCTGGGCCTGGAGCGGAGTGCATGGGCATGTCATTTATTGCCTCTTCGAAGTCATTTGGCGTCAGGATAATGTTAGATAGGTTTGCGTCTATCAAGTTCTGTGGCCCTCTCATAAAAAAATCATTTAGGTCTTCGACTCTCAGTCTGGTTAGCGGCTCGTTAAAAACTGAGTCATACTGGGACTTTAGTAGCTCACTCATTTCCTTGCTGTCATCTGTGTAGGACCCATCCCGTTTAAGTAGGGGCCCAATACTGGATGTTGTTCTAAACTTTGATTTGGCATAAGAAAATAAATACTTTGCGATTCTTTCAATTTCATTTATGGCTTTTAGTTCTTCCCGCGTTTCTTGATTACTGTAAGATTCCCATAGTTATAGTTCGATGTTTGCTATTTCTCTGACCAGTGTCTCCCTACGTATTTCAGACATATTGGCCTCTTGTAGCCGCTCTGTTATTCTTTGTCTTCGCCTGTATAGGGAGCGCCTTTCTCTTTCTAGTTTACATCTTATCCTCCTTTTCCTTAAGGGAATTTGTCTTGAGCAAACCTCAAGTGCCATAGAGTTAATTTGTTATAGACATAGGTTAGGATCCGTGATGCTTAGGCAATCTTCCCAGTTTATATAATTTAGGACTTGGTTTACTTGGTCCCCCCTTATGTTTTTGTTATTGAAGTTGAATTTGGAGAAAGCTCCCTCACGGCTGATCACATTTTGTAGATCTGGGGCTCCCCGCATGCATGTCTGGACCTCTATTAAGTTGTGATCTGAGTATATTGTTTTTGATATGATGACATTTCGCATCAGATCATCATTGTTGTGAAGATGAGATCCAGCGTATTCTCTATTCTTGTAGGCTCTATTATATGCTGGTTTAAGGTGAATTTGGTGCAGAGATTTAAAAGCTGGTGTGTGTGTGAGTTTTCATGTAAGCTGCCTCCTGGTGTTATCTCTGCTACCACATTGTTTGCAATATTCCTCCATTTTAGGTGCCTAAGGTTGAAGTCCCCCAGGAGCAAGATGTTGGGGGCAGGAGCTGGAAGGTTTTCCAGACAGTGGTCAATTTTCAGAAGCTTTTCAGAAGGTTTTGTTTTATTTTGGTAAGGCACTCATTGACTTATACACCATTTTTTGTAGTTATAGATGATTGTAACAGGTCATATATTTGTGAACTAGACGGGTACAATAGCAGTTTGTTTCCCAGTTTAATTACCCATCAGTTTACACTCTTTAGTAAGTGGCCCGGGCCCTCAGCTTCACACGCTGAGGGCCCGGGTTCGATTTCCGGCAAGGGTGGAAACATTGAGCGTGTTTCCTTACACCTGTTGTCCATGTTTACCCATCATTAAAATGGGTACCTGGGTGTTAATTGACTGGTGTGGGTCGCATCCTGGGACAAAATTGACCTAATTTGCGGGAAATGCTCTACATAACAAGCGACTTTCTATATAGTAGTATGTCATTGATGTCAGTTAGGCCTGTATATCTTGTACATGTACTTATAGAAAATAAAGATATTATTATATTATTATTATTATCATTATTTAGGTATAGGTACACATAAATACAGTTAGATAAATGATCATACATAGCATCATATGTATAGATTACCCTGGATAACCCACAAAAAAAGTCAAAGTCAATTATTTCCATTGGGATCATTTATTTCATCACTTGGTATGATTACTTGTAAGTTGATCTTTGATCACTTGTAAGTTGATCTTTGATCACTTGTAAGTTGATCTTTGATCACTTGTAAGTTGATCTTTGATCACTTGTAAGATGATCTTTGATCACTTGTAAGTTGATCTGTGATTACTTGTAAGATGGCCTTTGATCACTTGTAAGATGATCTGTGATCACTTGTAAGATAATCTTTGATCACTTGTAAGTTGATCTTTGATTACTTGTAAGATGGTCTTTGATCACTTGTAAGATGATCTTTGATCACTTGTAAGATGATCTTTGATCACTTGTAAGATGATCTTTGATCACTTGTAAGATGGTCTTTGATCACTTGTAAGATGATTTTTGATCACTTGTAAGTTGATCTTTGATCACTTGTAAGTTGAACTTTGATCACTTGTAAGTTGATCTTTGATCACTTGTAAGTTGATCTTTGATCACTTGTAAGATGATCTTTGATCACTTGTAAGTTGATCTTTGATCACTTGTAAGTTGATCTTTGATCACTTGTAAGATGATCTTTGATCACTTGTAAGTTGATCTTTGATCACTTGTAAGTTGACCTTTGATCACTTGTAAGTTGATCTTTGATCACTTGTAAGTTGATCTTTGATCACTTGTAAGATGATCTTTGATCACTTGTAAGTTGACCTTTGATCACTTGTAAGATGATCTTTGATCACTTGTAAGTTGATCTTTGATCACTTGTAAGTTGATCTTTGATCACTTGTAAGTTGATCTTTGATCACTTGTAAGTTGATCTTTGATCACTTGTAAGTTGATCTTTGATCACTTGTAAGATGGTCTTTGATCACTTGTAAGTTGATCTTTGATCACTTGTAAGATGGTCTTTGATCACTTGTAAGATGGTCTTTGATCACTTGGGTGACACCAACCCTAGTTGGTGTCACCCGGGGCGGCATCTTTGGTGTCACCCCCATGAAATCCAAGGGCGGAGGGATGGTGGGAGTAAACTCCAGTTACGTCACTACTGCATGATCAGTTACGTCACTACTGCATGATCAGTTACGTCACTACTGCATGATCAGTTACGTCACTACTGCATGATCAGTTACGTCACTACTGCATGATCAGTTACTTCACTACTGCATGATCAGTTACGTCACTACTGCATGATCAGTTATGTCACTACGTATGATCAGTTACTCACTACTGCATGATCAGTTACGTCACTAGCTGATCAGTGACCCAGCTTGATCACTACACTGCATGATCAGTTACGTCACTACTGCATGATCAGTGTCATACTGATGATCAGTTACGTCACTACTGCATGATCAGTTACGTCACTACTGCATGATCAGTTACGTCACTACTGCATGATCAGTTACGTCACTACTGCATGATCAGTTACGTCACTACTGCATGATCAGTTACGTCACTACTGCATGATCAGTTACGTCACTACTGCATGATCAGTTACCACACGCGATAGTTACGTCACTACTGCATGATCAGTTACGTCACTACTGCATGATCAGTTACGTCACTACTGCATGATCAGTTACGTCACTACTGCATGATCAGTTACGTCACTACTCATGATCAGTTACGTCACTACTGCATGATCAGTTACGTCACTACTGCATGATCAGTTACGTCACTACTGCATGATCAGTTACGTCACTACTGCATGATCAGTTACGTCACTACTGCATGATCAGTTACGTCACTACTGCATGATCAGTTACCATGATCAGTTCGTCACTTGCATGATCAGTTACGTCACTACTGCATGATCAGTTACGTCACTACTGCATGATCAGTTACGTCACTACTGCATGATCAGTTACGTCACTACTGCATGATCAGTTACGTCACTACTGCATGATCAGTTACGTCACTACTGCATGATCAGTTACGTCACTACTGCATGATCAGAGTATATGATCAGTCCACTACTGCATGATCAGTTACTCACTACTGCATGATCAGTTACGTCACTACTGCATGATCAGTTACGTCACTACTGCATGATCAGTTACTTCACTACTGCATGATCAGTTACGTCACTACTGCATGATCAGTTATCACTAGATGACAGTTACGTCACTACTGCATGATCAGTTACTTCACTACTGCATGATCAGTTACGTCACTACTGCATGATCAGTTACGTCACTACTGCATGATCAGTTACGTCACTACTGCATGATCAGTTACGTCACTACTGCATGATCAGTTACTCACATGCATGATCAGTTACGTCACTACTGCATGATCAGTTACGTCACTACTGCATGATCAGTTACGTCACTACTGCATGATCAGTTACGTCACTACTGCATGATCAGTTACTTCACTACTGCATGATCAGTTACGTCACTACTGCATGATCAGTTACGTCACTACTGCATGATCAGTTACGTCACTACTGCATGATCAGTTACGTCACTACTGCATGATCAGTTACTTCACTACTGCATGATCAGTTACGTCACTACTGCATGATCAGTTACGTCACTACTGCATGATCAGTTACTTCACTACTGCATGATCAGTTACGTCACTATGCGATCATACTCACTAGCATGATCAGTTACGTCACTACTGCATGATCAGTTACGTCACTACTGCATGATCAGTTACGTCACTACTGCATGATCAGTTACGTCACTACTGCATGATCAGTTACGTCACTACTGCATGATCAGTTACGTCACTACTGCATGATCAGTTACGTCACTACTGCATGATCAGTTACGTCACTACTGCATGATCAGTTACGTCACTACTGCATGATCAGTTACGTCACTACTGCATGATCAGTTACGTCACTACTGCATGATCAGTTACGTCACTACTGCATGATCAGTTACGTCACTACTGCATGATCAGTTACGTCACTACTGCATGATCAGTTACGTCACTACTGCATGATCAGTTACGTCACTACTGCATGACAGTATGTACTACTGCATGATCAGTTACGTCACTACTGCATGATCAGTTACTCTCAACTTTACTGCATGATCAATACAGATCATCTATGTGATCAGTTACGTCACTACTGCATGATCAGTTACTCACTCTGCATGATCAGTTACGTCACATGCATGATCAGTTACTCACTACTGCATGATCAGTTGCACTACTGCATGATCAGTTACGTCACTACTGCATGATCAGTTACTCACTGCATGATCAGTTACGTCACACGCATGATCAGTTACACACACGTGATCAGTTACGTCACTACTGCAGATCAGTTCCATACTGCATGATCAGTTACTCACTGCATGATCGTTATGTCACCTACTGCATGATCAGTTACGTCACTACTGTGATCATACTTCACTACTGCATGATCAGTTACGTCACACTGCATGATCAGTTACTCATACCATGATCAGTTACTCACTACTGCATGATCAGTTACGTCACGCTGTGTTACTCACTGCATGATCAGTTACGTCACTACTGCATGATCAGTTACGTCACTCGCATGATCAGTTACTCACTACTGCGATCAGTTACGTCACTGCATGATCAGTTACGTCACTACTGCATGATCAGTTACGTCACTACTTGATCAGTTACTCACTACTGCAGATCAGTTCGTCACTACTGCATGATCGTTATCACTCGCGATCAGTTCGTCACTACTGCATGATCAGTTACGTCACTACTGCATGATCAGTTCTCACTCTGCATGATCAGTTACGTCACTACTGCATGATCAGTTACGTCACTACTGCATGATCAGTTACGTCACTACTGCATGATCAGTTAGCGTTCACTACTGCATGATCAGTTACGTCACTACTGCATGATCAGTTACTCACTACTGCATGATCAGTTCGTCACTACTGCATGATCAGTTACGTCACTACTGCATGATCAGTTACGTCACTGCATGATCAGTTACGTCACTACTGCATGATCAGTTACGTCACTCTGCATGATCAGTTCTCACTCGCTGATCAGTTACGTCACTACTGCATGATCAGTTACGTCACTACGCATGATCAGTTACTCACTCGCGATCAGTTACGTCATACTGCATGATCAGTTACGTCACTACTGCATGATCAGTTACTCACTACTGCATGATCAGTTACTCACTACGCGGTGACTCGCTGTCTTCCCATGATCGTTGTCACTACTGCATGATCAGTTCGTCACTACTGCATGATCAGTTACGTCACTACTGCTGATCAGTTACGTCACTACTGCATGATCAGTTCGTCACTCTGCTGATCAGTTACTCACTCGCATGATCAGTTACTCACTACTGCATGATCAGTTACGTCACTACTGCATGATCAGTTACGTCACTACTGCATGATCAGTTACTCACTACTGCATGATCAGTACTCACTACTGCATGATCAGTTACGTCACTACTGCGATCAGTTACTCACTACTGCATGATCAGTTCGTCACTACTGCATGATCAGTTACTCACTACTGCGATCAGTTACGTCACTACGCATGATCAGTTACTCACTACTGCATGATCAGTTACGTCACTACTGCATGATCAGTTACGTCATACTGCATGATCAGTTACGTCACTATGCATGATCAGTTACGTCACTCTGCAGATCAGTTACTCACTACGCATGATCAGTTACGTCACTACTGCATGATCAGTTACGTCACTACTGCATGATCAGTTACGTCACTACTGCATGATCAGTTACGTCACTACTGCATGATCAGTTACGTCACTACTGCATGATCAGTTACGTCACTACTGCATGATCAGTTACGTCACTACTGCATAACTAATGTTTAACAATGAGAACATTTAAAGGCCATAAACTGAACATTAGAATACTTCTCAACTTTATTATTGATAAAATAAATAATCGTAGTAATATTGAGGAAACACAAACTCAAATACCACTTTGAGTACAGGAACACATCCTACATTTATTCGTCTGCAACAATGCAAAAACACAGGAAAAATAAAGAAAAACATTGCAATATTAGAGAAACACTAGTTCCGATTTGACCTTGAGTACAGGTAACATCTCAGTGAATCAGATCTTACATTTCCTTGCCTTCAATCCTGCAAGATCATCTTTCACAGCTTCAAAATCAATACTGTCAACAGACCCATTTTCTCTGGATAACATTGCTAAGTCATAGATTCTGGATTGACTCATTGTGGACCGTAAATAGCTTATAATTATCTTCAACTTGGAGAAACTCCTTTCACAAGAAGCCTCATAAACACATATAGTAAGGAACAACCTCAGGCAGAGTGTCAGAATTGCAAGAGATTCAATGAAATCCCATTCAGCTGTGAATGGCAATGCATCCATTGCAGTCCAGTGATTAACTTTTTCAAGATCAACACCAGCAGCTTGCAGGGGCCTCCTTAGTCTTGGTATTTCAAGCATGAGATCATTCTTGCATATTTCATTATAGAAGGCTGTGAGTCTTCAAGCATCACCTCCAAGTCTTCTTCAGTAGCTGCACAAGATTCTTCCTTTGAATGACCACAAACATGGCTGCCACATCCTTGATTGCTTTTGATCTCATCTCGAGTTCATTATGAAAACAATCAATGCCTCCAACATGGCCCTCTTGTTTTCTTCCTGTAGAGTGAGTCCGGAATCTCTTGCCTGCTCCCCTGCCATCCTTGTCTTTAACCTGATTCTTCTCTCTGTTGGAAATCCATACTCCTCCCATTTCAAAAGTGCCTGTTTTATTGAATTCTCCACTATGCAATCTCGTCCTTCATACAAAAATAATCGCAGTGCGTCTAGCTTCACCACCACTTTGTCAAGAGTTAAATCCTTAGTGTGCAAGTACTGCTGTGCAAGATGAACCTCCCGAAATATGTCGCACCAGAAAGACACATAACACAAAAATGTGTTACCTGTATTTCTTCTGCTTCTCTTGTATCCAAATTTTCCTGTGGATCGCAAAGAGCTTCAATCGCTGACACAAACTTCTCTAACGATTCCGCTACTGGTTCCACTGTACTGTAACGAGAACTCCATCTTGTTCTTGATAATATTTTCAAAGAGACTGTAGTATGCTCCATTAATACATCCCATCGATGGCTGGACGAGGCAAAGAATGTGTACGCTGACTCAAGACTGCCAAAAAATTTCACACATGATGAATTCTCGGCAAAAGAATGCTGACCACAAGTGTTCAATGAATGGTTGTTGCGTATCTTGAAGTATACGCAATAAGAATTTTATATTTCATGTATATCTAT
The DNA here is from genome assembly GCA_009830355.1 of Cherax destructor. Lineage (NCBI taxonomy): Eukaryota > Metazoa > Arthropoda > Malacostraca > Decapoda > Parastacidae > Cherax > Cherax destructor. The sequence continues at coordinate 9,721 of WNWK01020640.1, read as the reverse complement.
TATCATATAAGTTTATATTGGAGATATTTTCAGTAATAGCTAAACTAAAAATATCTTACTTTATAAACTTGTATACTTAGTTGTGTAAATAGGTAGGATGATTTATGACGGTAGCTAACTAGCTATCCGGTCGTTATGAAACGTCAGGTATTCCCGCCTTGAAGCCACGTCACCATACCTAAGGTTGTGGCCACCAGCCTGACCCAAGGCAGTCTTCACTTGCTCTCTGATGGAGAACAAACTTCCCTTACCTTGTGGAAGTACACCATCTCGTCTCCTGGATTAACTCTTCTTGCATTTCCCGAGGAATTGGTCTCTAACTCCAAGCTGAGCAACTCTACGTGTGCTACGACATTAAGAGACTTTGAAATTGGTCTCTAACTCCAAGCTGAGCAACTCTACGTGTGCTACGACATTAAGAGACTTTGAAATTGGTCTCTAACTCCAAGCTGAGCAACTCTACGTGTGCTACGACATTAAGAGACTCTGAAATTGGTCTCTAGCTTCACCCGGAACGAACCAGTGTATATTAATTTAGTGAAGAGTGTTATTTAGTTACAACTATATTAAGAACTAAAGTAAGGCATAAGATATATATTATATTAGTGAAACTAACTGGAAGGTGTTTAAATATTAATTTATTTTACTAAGTAATGTTACACTTAGTATTTGACAAATAAAATCCTGTTAAAGTATAGTGTGCCTTATATCCATTCCTGATTATTACGAGAAGCACTAATACAAAAGCAATCAACTGGCCTGAATCGTAATAAATGGGGGCCTGTCCGGGATGCTCTTGATCCAAGGAGGTGGAGGTAGTTTCTATCCCATCGCCTGAGAGCAATCAATATGGACATGCAGCTAGAGCAGTTAATAAAGACTCTAACTTTGTCCAAGTTAGAAACATTGAGGCTACAAACTTGCTGGCGTATAGCAAGGCACCTTGGGATACCCTACAATAATCGGTACACAGCTGAGACTGTCCGGTCAATAATAAGAAACATTCAGTTTCCACATCAAGCAGAGGCCCTTGATGTTTCAGACTCGGAAAGTCTAATTTCACAATTGGACAATAGGTCTTTAATATATGATTTGGAAAACTCGATTGAAGCAGGAAATCAGGAGCCGGAGAAGGGCAGATCATCATTCCCTTCTAGTCAGACAGGGCCAAGTTCGCAAGACATACTTGGAGCTATGGCCCTCCCGGTGTACAGCGCTGGGATATCGGAACATAGTGATCCTCTTCCGGATTTAGAGTCCTTAGGAACGGCTACTCAGAGCGTTCGCCCTAAGGAACGCCCTGATAAAGGGTTTAACGTTCCAACTCCGCCTGGGCTTTCAGCGCCAATATCTCAAGTGCAATTTGATAGAATGGAACGCCTCATTCGGCTGCAAACTGCTCAGATAGAGGCACAGCGAAAGTTAAATAATGAGCAGTTGCAAAGAGAAACTATTCTTTTTGAACAACGTCGAAAAATGAAAGAGGATCCGAAGCCCAGTGTCCCAACAGAAAATACCTTTGACATACATAGGGCCGTTTCTTTGGTCCCTAAGTTTTTCGATACTGATTTAGAAACATACTTTGAAGTTTTCGAGAATCAGGCTCGAGCCATGCATTGGCCTCGAGAAAACTGGGCCGCGCTACTACACACCGTTCTATCAGGTAAAGCTCAGAAATGTGTTGCTTCCTCCCTTATGAGAAATATATTGATTATGATGCCGTTAAGAAAGTTATTTTAGAATCCTACGACATGCTCCCCATAAGTTATCAACGTGCTTTTCGCTCGTTACAACGACAGCCTGGGCAGACATGTGTAGACTTTGCTCGCCAAAAGAAAGTTGCTTTCGAGAGATGGCGAAGATCTTCAAATTGTGACTCTGTAGGCAGCTTAACTCAACTGATATTACATGAAGACTTTTTTGCTGCAATGTCAGTAGATCTGCAAAATTACTTAATAGACCATCAGACATCTGATGTTCTGGAAACAGCCGCCCTGGTAGATCACTACGAAATTTCTAATCAACTTGTTCTTAATAAAACGGTAAAGGAGAGGGAAGTGAGGTCCGTTAATAAAGACCGCCAACCTAGAGCGATGAGAGGATATCGTGCAGACTCGCCTATGCTGGCTTCTCGTTCGTTTCCCAGAACAGACAATGTTCACAACTCTGTCTCTCTGATACATCGGGAATCAGAAAAAGGAAAGAAGAAATCCTTCTGCACTTACTGCCGGAAAGAGGGACATTTAAGAAAGTACTGTTATAGACTAGAAAGTGACATGAACAAAAAAAGTGCGGTTGGCCTCCCCACGCAGATAGTATCTTCAAAGTCACAAGAATATAGAGATTCAAAAACAAATCTAGTACCAGAATCTGGAAAAAATTCTTTCTCTAGATGACCAAGATCTGCAAACATGTCCGAAAAGAAAATTCATGCTGCCATGAGCCCATATTTTTCCAGAGGTAAGATAGGGCTTAACGATTCTCAATTGAAGGAAATCGATACATTCCGAGATACAGGAAGTTACTTAACATTATTGAGGGAAGGTGTGCTTCCATTGTCTGATAAAACTTACACTAAGATGGACGTACTGTTGGAGGCCTACGGTGGAGCTGTCTCTAAAGTACCCCTCCACCGAGTATATCTGGAGCTGAGTAATTACAGAGGATATGCTTCTGTGGGTATATCCAGTGGAGCTTTTCCCATCCGATCGGTTGATTTGTTAATTGGGAATGACCTAACGAATGTTGGGATCAGTAAAGAACCGCTTGTGATGGAAAATGAAACTAACGAAAATTATGCAATAGAAGCTTGTAGGGGAGAACAGTCGTTATATCCCCTTGCTATAATAACGAGAGCCATGGCTAAGCTTCAGCAAAAATCTTCGTTAGATGAGGAGTTAGAACACTCGAAGGATTTAGGACTGGACATATTGTTCAGTGACTCATGTCACCCAGGAGCCTCACCACCAAACAATCTACGGTGGATCAGAGTGAGACCTCGCTCGATATTAAGATGTTAACATCAGACGACTTGATCAAAGATCAATTCGCCGACCACTCTTTGGACAAACTAAAAGAAATAGCGGTCACTGAAAAGGAAGCAAAGAACCTTAAGGATTGCTATTACTATAGTAATGGCATTCTAATGGAGAAAAGAACTCGTCCTTTGTCGCCAGGTACCACTTCCAACACCATAAAGTATCTGGTAGTCTTGCCAGTCTCCTTCCGTGAGTATACGATTAATTTTGCTCATAATAGTCCTATGGGAGGTCACTTAGGGAAATTAAAAAGACATTGGGAAAGATAGTGAGACATTTCTCTTGGCCCAACATGAAAGAAACAGTGGAAAACATATTCGTAGCTGTCAAGCCTGTCAGATAGCAGGTAAACCTGCCCATAATCCTCTTCCAGCTCCTCTAATACCCATCACTACAGACGGTGAACCATTTTCCCGCCTAATAATAGATTGCGTCGGACCTCTTCCCAGAACTAAGTCCGGCAATCAATATTTATTTACCATAATGGACTCGGCAACGAGGTACCCGGAAGCGGTGCCAATGAGAAAATTAACGCCCGTGCCATAGTCCGCTCCTTAATGAAATACTTTTCGCACGTGGGATTACCACGAGAAATACAATCTGATCAAGGGACTAATTTTACGTCCAAAATCTTCAGAGAAGCTCTATCTCGTCTCGGAATTAAGTCAATACTTTCCACTAGTTACCGACCTCAGACGCAGGGTGCTCTTGAAAGGTTCCACCAAACCTTAAAATCCATGATGCGTACATACTGCCAGCAATTCTAAAGATTGGGACGAAGGGATACCTTGTCTTCTTTTGCAGTCAGAGAGAGCGAGCAAGAAAGTCTGGGCTTTAGTCCTTTCGATTTAATTTATGGTCATCAAGTGCGGGGTCCCCGCAGTTTTAAAAGAAGCCTGGACAGGGAAATCTGAGCCTTCCCTATGCATATCTCCTTCATCTACGCAGAAACATTTATCCTATGCAAGGAACTTAGCATCAAAGAACTTAGCCGAAGCCCAGGCTAAAATGAAATTACTCATGATAAACGTGCAAAGTCTCGCTCTTTCAAGCTGAGAGATGGTGCTCGCTCAAAATTAGTGCCAGGGCACTCATTACTACCCAAATATGAAGGCCCTTTAGTAGTAGTAAAGAGGCTCAGTGATGTAAATTATCTAATACGAACACCAGGAAAACGAAAATCAGAACATGTGTATCACGTAAATCAGCTAAAAACGTATTACCCTGGTCTTCCTACTGCTCCCGTCCTCCCTATACCAAAGGACAAACATCCTCATTTACCGGATGTTTCAAGAGGGATAGAAGTCCGTCTAGAAAATTCAGAAACCCTACGAACTTTAGATAATTTTCTTGCAGACCTTGAAACTGAAAAAGCGAAAGATATTAAAGAGATGATATTAAGATTTCCTGATTTGTTCAGTGATGTTCCCAAACGCTGCACGCTGGGTATTCACGACGTAGAGGTTCAGAGTGCCTCTCCGATTAAACAGGCACCTTATCGCATGAGCCCTGTGAAACATGCCGCTTTAAAGGAAGAAGTATCCTTCCTATTGTCCAACGGACTTGTCAAAAGCAGCAAAAGCCCTTGGGCTTCCCCATGTATTTTGGTGCCGAAGCCAGATGGAAGCTACCGTATGTGCACTGATTATCGAAAAGTCAATTCAGTCACGGTACCAGACGGATTTCCTTGCCACGTATTGACGATCTTATTGACAAAGTCTCTGGCGCTAAATACGTGAGCCGTTTAGACTTGCTAAGAGGCTATTATCAAGTTCCTCTTTCAAAACGAGCTCAGGAAATTTCAGCTTTTACGGTACAAGATGGTCTATTTAACTATTTAGTTACTCCCTTCGGGTTATGTAACGCGGCCTCCACGTTTCAACGCCTTATGAATGAACTCACTAACGACTTACCGGGAGTAGAGGCTTATTTGGACGATTTAGTTGTATTTGCAGATGATTGGAAACAACATCTGTCTCGTCTACTGGCTTTGTTTGAAAAATTGAGGTTTTATAATTTCACAGTGAATTTGGCCAAATGTCAATTTGGCCAAGCTAAGATAAAATATTTGGGTTTCTGTATAGGTCAGGGGGAAGTAGCTCCGCTGGATCTTAAGATAAAGGCCATATCCAATTTTCCCATGTCCTTAGATAGAAAAGGGGTGCAAAGATTCCTGGGCATGGCCAGTTATTACAGACGATTTTGTCCTAATTTCTCCCAATTAGCCGCCCCCCTTTCGGAACTCACCAGTACCAAAGTAAAATTTAACTGGACTAAGGAATGTGATCAAGCTTTCGTAAGGTTGAAGCGTTTGCTTTCGTCTGCCCCCGTTCTTCGTAGTCCAGATTTTGCTCAGCCTTTTTTGTTACACATAGATGCCAGTGCCTACGCGGTAGGTGCTGTTTTGCTTCAGAAATCGCCTTCTACCGACGTTTTACATCCAATCTGTTATTATTCTTCCAAACTTAAGTCACATCAAAAAAGTTATTCAACCGTTGAGAAAGAGGCTTTGGCCCTAGTTATCTCTTTAGAGAACTTTGATGTATATTTAGGAACTTCTATGCATAAAATTAAAGTCTTTTCTGATCATAACCCTCTTACATATATTAACACAATGAAATCAAGAAATGCTAGGATCCTGAGGTGGGCTCTCAGGATCCAACCCTATTCTATAAGTATCCTCCACATTAAGGGCCAACATAATATAATTGCAGACACTTTGTCTCGCCCTTAAGTTCTATAAATTATAAGTATTCATGTACCAATAATTAAATTTGCATTTTGTTTAATACTTGTTTTATATACTGTTACAGTTAAGTATCGGTGTTGTGGTGACTTAAAATGTGGATTATTGTGGAACCAGGAGCTGTCAAATCTGTGTTGGCGCTGCCTGTTCATACACCGCCAATGGCAGGCTGATTTCCTGCATGCCTTACGGCTTCCCTGCTCCTGGAAACTGTATACCTGGCTTCCAGACTCTTCACGAAACTCACTATTCGTCTGGACCTGAGCCCCCGTTGCGGATTCAGCGACAGACATCTCCCACTGTTGCATCCATTGCGTCTCAACCTGTTGCCTGAAGAACAGAAGTCACGCTGCTGATGCAATGGCTGTCTACTGGCGAGAAACACTATAGTAAAAACCAAGTGATTCGTGAGAATGAAGAGTTAAAAGCTAAATTTTTTTGTTTGGTGCGACGTATTGTCGTGTGAAGGGGGTGTTGCGTATCTTGAAGTATACGCAATAAGAATTTTATATTTCATGTATATCTATTATCATATAAGTTTATATTGAGATATTTTCAGTAATAGCTAAACTAAAAATATCTTACTTTTATAAACTTGTATACTTAGTTGTGTAAATAGGTAGGATGATTTATGACGGTAGCTAACTAGCTATCCGGTCGTTATGAAACGTCAGGTATTCCCGCCTTGAAGCCACGTCACCATACCTAAGGTTGTGGCCACTCAGCCTGACCCAAGGCAGTCTTCACTTGCTCTCTGATGGAGAACAAACTTCCCTTACCTTGTGGAAGTACACCATCTCGTCTCCTGGATTAACTCTTCTTGCATTTCCCGAGGAATTGGTCTCTAACTCCAAGCTGAGCAACTCTACGTGTGCTACGACATTAAGAGACTTTGAAATTGGTCTCTAACTCCAAGCTGAGCAACTCTACGTGTTCTACGACATTAAGAGACTTTGAAATTGGTCTCTAACTCCAAGCTTGAGCAACTCTACGTGTGCTACGACATTAAGAGACTTTGAAATTGGTCTCTAACTCCAAGCTGAGCAACTCTACGTGTGCTACGACATTAAGAGACTCTGAAATTGGTCTCTAGCTTCACCCGAACGAACCAGTGTATATTAATTTAGTGAAGAGTGTTATTTAGTTACAACTATATTAAGAACTAAAGTAAGGCATAAGATATATATTATATTAGTGAAACTAACTGGAAGGTGTTTAAATATTAATTTATTTTACTAAGTAATGTTACACTTAGTATTTGACAAATAAAATCCTGTTAAAGTATAGTGTGCCTTATATCCATTCCTGATTATTACGAGAAGCACTAATACAAAAGCAATCAACTGGCCTGAATCGTAATAATGGTCTACACAACCACTGAAATTTGCCTTCTTGTTCTTTTCCTTGAGAATGGCTTGTACACCTCCATGGACCCCGGCCATGGTGGCAGCATTGTCATATCCTTGAGCACGGCACAGCATCAAGTCCAATCCATCACTTTCCAGCTTTTTCAGGATATCTGAACTGATATCAACAGGTTTTTTGCCCTTCAAAGGGGAGAACACAAGAAAAACTTCCTTCACTTGAACTCTTCCGTCCTCCATTTGCACGTCCCTGATGACTTCTAACATTTGGTCAGTGTGTGACGCCTCTGGTGTACTGTCAAACATAACACTGTAGGTGTCTTGATATCAGTAACAAGCTTTCTTTGACTCGATTTGCCAGAACACTTAAAAACTCATTTTGAGTTGATGGTGAGAGATACGAAACTGATGACCTGTGTTCACTGAGCTTTACTTCAGTCTCATTAGGTGCTCTTTCAGCACAGGATCATACTTAGCCATCAATTCAACCATCTCAAGAAAGTTTACTCTATTTGCTGATAATTCGTCCTCCCTGTGGCCACGAAATGCTATGGTCTGTTTAGCCAGAAACAGTGTAATGTCGAGGAACCTCTACAATATTTTCCCTCCACTTTTTCTTCTGGATTTCAATTGAAACAATTATTTTTGCATCTATGGTTTTATATAGGCCTATTTGTGCTCTGTAATCATATAATAGGCTATATAGAAACAAAGGATTTTTCATATGTTGGTGCCACCTCTTGATGGTGTCACCCTTGATGGTGTCACCTCTGATGGTGTCACTCCTTGATGGTGTCATTCTTGATGGTGCCACCCTTAATGGTGTCACCCTTGATGGTGTCATCCCTTGATGGTGTCACCTTTGATGGTGTCACCCTGATGGAGCCACCCCTTGATGGTGTCACTTCCTTGATGGTGCCACCCCTTGATGGTGTCACTCCTGATGGTGCCACCCTTGATGGTGTCATTCCTTGATGGTGCCACCCTTGATGGTGTCACCCCTTGATGGTGCCTGGTGTTTGATCACTTTTAAGATGGTCTTTGATCACTTGTAGATGGTGTTTGATCATTTGTAAGATAATATAAGATAAGATCTCTTCGGATTTTTAACCCCGGAAGGTTAGCCACCCAGGATAACCCAAGAAAGTCAGTGCGTCATCGAGGACTGTCTGTCTTATTTCCATTGGGGTCCTTAATCTTGTCCCCCAGGATGCGACCCACACCAGTCGACTAACAACCCAGGTACTTATTTGCTGCTAGGTGAACATGACAACAGGTGTAAGGAAACACGTCGAAATGTTTCCACCCGCCGGCAATCGAACCCGGGCCTCCGTGTGTGAAGCGAGAACTCAAGCCACCAGACCACATACATGTGTCTAGCATTAGGAATAATATTAGAGAGAAGTAAATAATGAAAATGAATGTTATAGGAATGCAGTTAGAAGCCTGAGTAGATCTATAACCCACTATGATAACATGAACATAGATAAGTATGTTTATGGAGCAACTTGCAATGTGAACAGACTGACTGATGTTGTAGTGGCCAGGCTTAGGCTTGGCTACAAGTATTTCTGGCAGTTTGGGAGACACACATATGATGATCAGACTAAATGCAAATTATGTGGTCAGGCATATGGTCACTGTCTTGAACACTATGTGCTTAACTGTCCACTTATTGAGCAATACAGAGATAGAGAGTATAATAACCTATGTGACATGTCAAGATATCTTATTAATGAAATAAGATACCTGTTATACTAAGCAAATTTCCTAAATTTGCTTGTAACAGATAAGTAAACTGTAGATATAAATCCAAATGTACAATTGTTAACCTTTTGGGGCCTAGTTCCTAGGCCTTTTGTGTATCCATATGCTCTTGCGCTACCGTCCACAGGATGGATATAGAGTGCACAATAAACTAGCCACTTGGGTGGCAAAATCTAAAATCTACACCTCAGTGTCCTTCACCTTGTACAAACTTTGTATCATGATGAAATATATACAAATACACAAATTTATTCCTTTGCAAAGGTTACAATGTGTGATTACATTTTATAATTTTTAGGATAAACAAAATACAGATGTAGTATACACAGACTTTGCAAAAACTTTCAACAAGTGTGACCATGGTGTAATAGCACACAAAATGCGTGATAAAGGAATAACAGGAAAAGTTGGTAGATGGATCTATAATTTCCTGACAAATAGAACACTACTGTAAACAGAGTAAAGTCTCAGGCAGCCATGGTGAAAAGCTCTGTTCCACAAGGCACAGTACTCGCTCCCATTCTATTCCTCATCCTCATTTCTGACATAGACAGAGATGTAAGCCGTGTCTTCTTTGACGGATGACACCCAGATTGCCATGGCAGTGACCTCCATTGAAGACACTGCAAGACTCCAAGCGGACATCAACCAAATCTTCAAATAGTCCACTCAAAACAATATGAAGTTCAACGAGGAGAAATTTCAACTACTCAGATATGGAAAACTTGAGGAAATTAAAATGTATCAAGGTATACGACAAATTCTAACCATACAATAGAGCGAAAAAAGAAATGTGAATGACCTGG
>WNWK01020639.1:18761-35462 GCA_009830355.1 Cherax destructor | reverse complement strand
CAGCACCACTGTGGTAGCCTCAGCACCACTGTAGTAGCCTCAGCACCACTGTAGTAGCCTCAGCACCACTGTGGTAGCCTCAGCACCACTGTGGTAGCCTCAGCACCACTGTGGTAGCCTCAGCACCACTGTGGTAGCCTCAGCACCACTGTGGTAGCCTCAGCACCACTGTGGTAGCCTCAGCACCACTGTGGTAGCCTCAGCACCACTGTGGTAGCCTCAGCACCACTGTGGTAGCCTCAGCACCACTGTGGTAGCCTCAGCACCACTGTGGTAGCCTCAGCACCACTGTGGTAGCCTCAGCACCACTGTGGTAGCCTCAGCACCACTGTGGTAGCCTCAGCACCACTGTGGTAGCCTCAGCACCACTGTGGTAGCCTCAGCACCACTGTGGTAGCCTCAGCACCACTGTGGTAGCCTCAGCACCACTGTGGTAGCCTCAGCACCACTTTACCAGTTTTGACACCACTTTATCTGCTAGGTAAAGTGGTGTCGAAGCATACCATAGTGCCACTTTAACCTGTTAGGTAAAGTGATGCTTTTATTTTTTAGTTACCAAAAAAAAGTCTCCCCATAGGTCCAAAGCATAACTGCTACTATTACATAACCCATTTAATATTCGACAAGTTACCTAAAAGTCGTCGAGCCCCTAAGCTTGATATTAACCACGTGGTGTTGAAGCTGGTACAATAGCATTTGGTTAAAAGGCTTTATGAATTATAATTTATGTACTGTACAGCACTTCTAATATGTATTGTGAATTCATTTTCTGATAATTTTCTATTATGTTTGCAAAAAAATAGTGAATTTCTGTCTCCCATATTTTGAATATATTTGCCAAAAATTTCTTGTTGCAGGCAAAATGGGTCATAGCAGTAGTGACAGTGATGACAGTGATGATTCAAGCCCTGAAAGAAAATCACCATTGCTGTCCAGCAAGAAAAATGCTAGTAATAAGAATCACACTCCTGCATCTGGTGGGAAAAAAAGTCCTATAAACAGAGAAAGGTGTAGATCCAGATCACAGTCTAAACACAGGAGTAGTCACTCAAGAACGCCAGACAAGAATGCACGAAAATCTGATACTAGGAAAAACAGACTGGGCTCACGGGACAGGGCTTGCAGATCAAGATCAAGGGATAGAATTTATCAGTCCAAATCTCATAATAGAAGTCATAGGTCAAAATCACATGACAGGAATCATAGGTCTAAATCTCGTGATAGAAATCGTAGATCAAGGTCTCATGAGAAAAGCCGCAGATCACGTGAAAAAATGTGTAATGCAGACTCCAAATCAAAGAAGAAAAGTAGGTCTGGGTCCAGTTCACGGTCGCGCTCTAGATCGGGCTCGTATTCAAAAACTAAACAAAGAATTAAAGACATATACAATCAAAAGGAAAGTTCAGCTGACAGGGAGAGACGTGATAAAAGGCGGGCAAGGACTCCAAACAAAGCAGAAACAAATAATAAAATTCATAACAGACATTACAAAGACCGCTCAAGGTCACGTGAAAGGGAACATACAAGAAGAGATCACAGATCACAAATCCAATCCAGCTTTAGGAATGGTCCACAAGAGAGGAGATGGTCAAATTCTTCAGATGAACGCCGGGGTGGTAGTGGGTATCAGAGAAAGAGAGATCGCTCTCCACCTACACCAGATGGAAGATGGGGCCACAATAAGTTTTTTGAACAACAGAGAGAGGAAGGATTTTCAAGAGACAGAAATAGAGAAGGTTATGGTTTTACAAGAGGAAAGAGAGAAAGCAATAGCTACAGAAATGGAGGGGGTTACAGAGGACGTGGTAAGTGATGTTTTTTTATTTGTGAAGTTAATTTTATAAAAGGTAATAGTGTTCAATAACAAAAAATTAATACAGTATAGTGTTGCACTATTAGTATGTTTGTATATAGTAATAAATAGTGTAGTTGAACATATAGCAAGGAAAAACAAAGATCTTATTCTTGGCAAACTTTTTTGACAAAAACTCGCCCAATCTCTCATTTGGTCTCCATCTGGTCTCTTTTTACACCCCTTTACCACTCTCTTAACCTCTCTTTTGCTCTCCATATACTCCACTCTCCTTATCACTTCTGTTCTGTAAAAACCTTTTATATGAGAGTAGATACTCTCGAAACTCTTCAAAGGTATGCTAGTTTTTCTCCCTTAACAATAGAAATGCTACACAAGAACAAGACTATTGTAGACAGTAGCCAGAATTTCCCATACAGGGTGGCTGTTAAGATTTTCAAGCACTGTCCCAATTTTTTTCTTGCATAGAGGCCTGTATACTTTTCTACCTGGAAGCTGACCATAACTGTGGAGCAAGCTTTTTAGGTGAACTGAATTAATTTGCTAGTAATAGTCTCCAGTGCAGTTTGCTGATGGGTTTGGATTTGCTCATATATTTGCTACCCAAACCCACAGTCAACTAGTTTTGGTTCACAGACTTCCACAAATTGTATGTTTGGGTGGCATTGGGCGAGTGGGTGATGCTTTGCCTGCTGGCAGAGTGCAGTGTATTTGGCTAGCATTAAGCAGGTATCATAGGATATAAACTAGGGCGATCCACTGATACAGGGTTGAAAAATGATTTCTGAATTTCTTGGCTCTCCTCTTTGTTGTTTCTTTTTGGCTAAAAAATTTTCTTATAAAGTTTTGTGATGGTAGGGCTTCATACAGAGGTTCTCAAACATCAAATTTTCACCCCAACAAATCAGGAATTCTCATATTTTTTTTAACACGTAGGCTATTTCCCACCGAGGCAGGGTGACCCAAAAAGAAAGAAAAAACTTTCATCATCATTCAACACTTTCACAATCACTCACACATAATCACTGCATTTGCAGAGGCACCCAGATATGACATTAGATGTCCCCCAAACTGCCAATATTCCAAACCCCTTTAAAGTGTAAGCATTGTACTTCCCACTTCCAGGACTCAAGTCCGACTAGTAATTGGTTTCCCTGAATCCCTTCACAAAATATTACCCTGCTCACTCTCCAACAGCTCGTCAGGTCTCAAAAACCATTCGTCTCCATTCACTCCTATCTAACACACTCATGCACTCTTGCTGGAAGTCCAAGCCCCTCACCCACAAAACCTGCTTTACCCCCTCCCTCCAACATTTTCGAGGACGACCCCTACCCCGCCTTCCTTTCCCTACAGATTTATATGCTCTCCAAGTCATTCTACTTTGTTCCATTCTCTCTAAATGACCAAACCACCCCAACAACTCCTCTTCAGCCTTCTGACTAATACTTTTAGTAACTCCACATCTCCTCCTAATTTCCACACTACGAATTCTCTGCATAATATTTACACCACTGCCTCCAGCCTCCTCCTTGCTGCAGCATTTACTACCCATGCTTCACACCCATATAAGAGTGTTGGTACCACTATACAGCGGACCCCCGGTTTACGTACTGCTCCAAACTCGAACAATTATGCAAGTGTATTTTTGTAAGTGCTTTTGTAAGTGTATTTTTGGGGGTCTAAAATGACTAATCTAATTTACATTATTCCTTATGGGAACAAATTTGTTTGGTAACGGCACTTGAACAGCATTCTGGAACTACAGTGGTACCTCGACTTACGATATTTTTTCATTCCAGAATGCTGTTCAAGTGCCATTACCAAACGAATTTATCTCCATAAGAAATGTTGTAAAATAGACTAGTCCTTTTAGATCCCCAAAATTACACTTACAAAAGCATTTAAAAAAATAAACTTACATAAAAGGGTGAGTTTGGGGACCATCGTAAGTCGAGGTACCACTGTAATTAATTACGTAAACCGGGGGTCCACTGTACTATCGTACATTCCCTTCTTTGCCTCCATGGATAACATTTTTGTCTCCACAGATACCTCAGTGCATCACTCACCTTTTTTCCTTCATCAGTTCTATGGTTAAATTCATCCTTCATAAACCCGTCTGCTGACAAGTCAACTCCCAAATATCTGAACACATTCACTTCTTCCATACTCCCTCCCTCCAGTGTGATATCTAATTTATCTTTATCTAAATTGTTTAATACCCTTATCACCTTACTCTGCAGTCTCAAATTTCAGACACACATACAGCAAATTTCCAAGAAAGTCTCCAAAACAGTAGGCATCCTTTCAAAGATACGGTACTATGAACCCCAATCAGCTCTTTTAGCTCTGTACCACTCTCTCATTTACCCTTACCTCACCTATGGTATTTGTGCATGGGGCTCAACCACAGCAATCACTTTAAGCCTTTAATAACACAACAAAAAGCTGCAGTACGATTGATTACCAACTCCTGCATTAGACAACACACACCACCACTTTTCAAGAGCCTTAACTTGCTTAACATACCAAACATCCACACTTATTATTGTGCTTACTACATACACAGAACACTATACTGTACTCAAATATAAACCCTCCTCTCAAGCTCCTCCTTGATAACTATAACAGAACTCGAACTCACAGCCATAATATGAGACACGAATCACTCTTCGATATCCCTCGTGTTCATCTCTCCCTATGCAAAAATACTATGCACGTAAAGGCCCAAAGATCTGGAATTCATTGCCAGAACACACTAAAGAACCCCTGTCTGCAAATCAGTTTAAGGCCCTACTAAGAAATCACCTTATCACCCAAAATTAAGCAGACAAACCGTACCTAATACCTACCAGTTACTCAAAAGCTACTCATATTGTGCTGAGGATTGCTCAACCACTTACCCACTACTTCAAAATTAGAATGTCTAAATTTAATTGTTTTGAATAGTATTTAATTGTAATACATCATATTGTAAATTGTTTTAAATTGTTTTATTGTATTACTGTAATCATTATAAACTAATTCAATAGTGTAATTATTCTCTACTGTACTTATCAAAGTAATGTATCATTACCTAATAGAATATTTAATTCTCTTGTACTCACTGTAACTTATCTAATGACCATATGAACTATTATTGCCTTCCTAATCTTAAGTTAATTTTTAAGTTTGCCCGAAATGCTCTGCATACTAAGAGGCTTTTGGCATGTACACCCAACTATTATATTACTCTGTACAACCATATATCATGTCAAAATAAACTTCTTATTCTTTACACACCCTCTTCCACTAACTTTTGCAACTTTTCTTTAGAATCTCCGAAAAGCACAGTATCATCAGCAAAAAGTAACTGTGTTAACTCCCATTTTGTATTTGATTCCCCATAATTTTATCCCACCCCTCTCCCCAACACTAGCATTTACTTCTTTTAGAACCCCATATATAAATATGTTAAATAACCATAGTGACATTACACATCCCTGTCTAAGACCTACTTTTACTGGGAAGTAATCTCCCTCTTTCCTACACACCCTGGAATTTACCCTAACCTGAGCCTCACTATCCTCGTAAAAACTCTTTACAGCACTTGGTGACTTACTACCTATTCCATACACTTGCAATGTCTGCCACATAGCTCCCCTATCTACTCTATCGTATGCCTTTTCTAAATCCATAAATACAATGAAAACTTCCCTACCTTTATCTAAATACTGTTCACATATATGCTTCAATGTAAACACTTGATCTACACGTCCCCTACTCATTCTAAAGCCTCCTTGTTCATCTGCAATCCTGCTCTCTGTCTTACCTCTAATTCTTTCAATAATAAGCCTACTATGTATATACTTTACCTGGTATACTCAATAAACTTATTCCCCTATAATTTTTACAATATCTTTTGTCCCCTTCCCTTTATACAAGGGAACTAGTATACACGTTCTCTGCCATTCCTTAGGTACCTTCCTCTCTTTCATACATTTATTAAACAAAAATACCAACCACTCCAACACTATATCCCCCCTGCTTTTAACATTTCTGTTATGATGCTGTCAGTTCCAGTTGCTTTACCCACCTTTCATTCTACGTAATGCCTTACGCACCTCCCCCACACTCGCATCCTGCTCTTCTTCACTCCTAACAGATGTTATAACTCCCTAGCCAGTGCATAAAATTACTGCCTCCCTTTCTTCATCAACATTTAACCCTTTCAGGGTCCGTGCCGTAGTTCTACGGCTTTGAGTTGAGGGTCCAAACCGTAGTTCTACGGCATGAGCTCAGCTCACTCAGATAAGCTGTGAGCGGTAAATTTGGGCCTAGATATGAGAGAATACATCTATGTGGTAAGTGTGCACCACATAAAACAAATCCTCCAACACAGAGTAAATAATGAGAGAAAAAAACTGAGACCGTAATTTTCGATTAAAACAGCGAATTTGCAGTGTTTTTTTGTATACTTTTTACAGTTGTATTTGCTATTTCTTGGTCTCATTTGATAGAATGGAAGATATATTACAGAAATAGAGATGATTTTGATTGGTTTTATCCAGGAAATGGCTTGAAACTGAGCTCAAAGTAGCGGAAATGTTAAATTTTTGCCGATGTTCAGGTGTAAACAAATGACCTCACATGTCTAATACACACCAGCTGGTGGGTCTAATATGTATACGTTCACAAATGTGGTGATATTATTTGTTCAATTATTTCAATATTGCATAACAGTAAATCTTCCATTTTTTTATTTGAACAAAAATTCATTATGTGAATAAAAAATAAAAATGGAATTCATTTGTAAAGACTGAAAACGTAACTAATGAACAGAGGAAATGTTAGTTTAGTGCCAGGAATGCCTGCATTGTTTATTCTGCACCCTATTTTGAAATTGGAATATTTTTAACTTTGAGTTAAATTGGCTAAATTACCAATTTCCGATCACTTTATTTTCTAGTTGAAACAGTTGACAGGGCGATTTCTTGTGTTCAATTGATAGAATAGAAGTAATACTAGTGAAATAGCTAAGAATTTGGTCAACTGGAATAATGTAATTGGCCTAAAATGGGAGTCAAAGTCGGCAAAATTGCCGATACGTAAATAAATTGCTGACGCATCAAAATTCGCGAGAGCATAATTTCGTCAATTTTCCATCAAATTTCGTACTTTTTGTTTTATTACCTTCAGAAAAAGATTCTCTACCATTTCATAAGAAAAAATAATTTTTTTTTTTTGAAAATTCTTGGACACTGGTGCACCCTCTGAAATCTGGCCTCTGGACCCTGAAAGGGTTAAAAGTTCCTCAAAATATTCCTGCCATCTACCCAATGCCTCCAGCTTCCCATCAACTAACTCCCCTACTCTGTTTTTAGCTGACAAATCCAATCATTCCCTAGGCTTTCTTAACCTGTTTATCTCATTTAATATTACTGGTACTTCAGGGTATGTTATTTTATATTATTACTGGTATTATTCTTTGATCTTTATTATACTACTACAATTCCTTCTTGATATTGTATTTCATTTTCTCTAAGAGAAAATGGGAATTCCTGTTTTATGGGGTTGGAAGCTGGAGGTCTTTGGGGCACTTCTAAATGAACCATCATATTTATTAAACTGGTATCGAGTGTTTTTTCTTGAGGTCAGTAGTTCATTTAATACCTTCCCTAGTTCAGCTCTGTGGTGAGTGGGAGAATGGAGAGATGATTATATTTTTGTTAATAATTGTACATAACTCAGTACTCGTCAGGCAGATAACAAGGTTTGCAATTTTCTTCATTCTGGAAGAACCCTAACAACTGTCCTTCATTCTATTGGCCCTACATTTCTTACTGGCCCCCTTTTGGTTTAATTTGTTTACTGCCCCCTCTACTCATGTCTCACATTCTCCAAATGAAGTCTTGCTGGGCCACAACCATTATTCTATCTCCCACTATGAAATGGACATTTTTTTTTTTTTTTTGTGCTCCAGCAGAGTACAACTGGTATGGTATTTGATAAGAAACCTGCTATCACATTCCTGTCACTGGTAAGTCAAAGAATCACTTTCCATATATGCATGTGATTTAGTTAATTTTGCAGTGACTGGCACATCTGTTGCTGTCTTGATGCCATACTCGATTGAATTCATGTTTGTGTAGGGTTTTTTTTTTTTCACACAATATTTTGAGGATTGTGCAGGAAATATTTGTAGCAACTTCAAGCTTCATGCCTTCCTATCTCCAGAGTGGTGACCTTTGATCTCTATGTAACCTCTACTGCTGGCCGAGCAACATGTTCAAAATTATATTTTATTGCTGTTCTCTCCTACCATTATTCTTTCTAGTGGTCAGCAGTTATTGCTACATAGCTGCAACCCACTCCACAGTAGTTATGTTGGTTTTCCCTTCAACTGTCGAATGAGAGATTTGGGATGTGTTAGAGGAAGGCCCTGTTTGTAGGCAGGCATTGGCTCACCTTTAAGAGTAAGGCTGCTTTATGTTTATCCTATGTTCTCATGCCTTTCCATAGTTTCCTTTAATTCCTTTGCAACATTGCACCTTTTCCAGGATCTTTAATACATTTTTTTGTCACATTGGCTCTTTCTACGAAGGAAGGGTGATTGAAGGAAGGAAAAACACATTCACTATTATTCATTCGGTAGTCATCTTGCCAGAAATGCTCTGACATCATTTTAAATGACCCTTTGAGCTGCAACTTGCCAGCACATCTTCAGAGTGTTGGCACTGTACCTCCCACCTCCAGAACTCAAGTTGAGCTAGCTGATTTTCCTGAATACTTAAGTCAGCTTGTTTCCACTCACTCTGTCATGCTTCCGCTCCACTCCCACATGCCTGCTGAATGCTTGAGTCACTAACACATACAAACTTGTGCCCTCCCCACCCTTTCATTAACTGATTCTCCCATCCTCCATCAAAATCCAACATAGTTTAAGTGTTCAGTCTCTGTTGAATTGCCCTTCCTCTCATATTTATCTTCAAATAAGAAAGAAAATTTTCAGCAAACAGAATAGTGGGTCTTGGCTTGAGAGAAATGTGTACTATACAGTAGGGCCCCGCTTTATGGCGTTTTGCCTTGTGGCATTCTACTAATACGGACATTTCAAATTATGACCAAAATTCGCTATACAGCTCCCCCCACCTGACTTTCTAATATAGTCACCGCACCCCACCCAGTTTGTTTACATTTTCCATGAGCTCTGTGTCTCTCCATTATGTCTGGAAACTTTCCAAAATTTCAAGTGTTTTAAATTTATTTCATTTTTTATATAGTATATACAGTGGACCCCCGGATTTCATACTGCTCCCAACTTGAACAATTATGTAAGTGTATTTTTTAAGTGCTTTTGTAAATTTATTTTTGGGGGTCTGACACGGACTAATCTAATTTACATTCGTCCTTATGGGAACAAATTCGTTCGGTAATGGCACTCGAACAGCCTTCTGGAAAGAATTGTTGATGAAATCCGGGGGTCCACTGTACTCTGATAATTATACTTATGTGTACCTAAATAAACTTACACACTGGGCTGGCACACTAAAATCACTAAGAGTGTCTTATTAGTCTTGAGGATGCCATATTAATAATGATATGCAATAATAATCACTGTGAGGCACATTAAATGTTGTATATTATGTTAATACAGTGGTCCCTCGGTTTTCGTGTATCTCCAAACTCGAACATTTATGTAAGTGTATTTTCATAAGTGCTGTTGCAAGTGTATTTTTGGGGTCTGAAATAGACTATCCTACGTGATATTATTTCTTAAGGAAGTAAATTCGTTCGGTAATGGCACTTGAGCAGCATTCTGGAACGAATTTTCAGCGAAAACCGAGGGACCACTGCACAGTGGACCCCCGGCATTCGAACACTCCAAAACTCACCCTCATTCCAGAATGCTGTTCAAGTGCTGTTACCAAATGAATTTATTCCCATAAGGAATGATGTAAATTAGAGTAGTCCATGTCAGACCCCCAAAAATACACTTATAAAACCATTTAACCCATTAACTGTCCAAACGTATATATACGTTCTTACCGCTAGTGCTCCGAACGTATATATATGTTTTATTTTTCCTGGCTTCAAATTTGGCGCGATAGGCTTGAGCGGCCTAGACATGAGAGAATGGGTCTGCGCACTCAGTGTGCGCTGTATGAAAAAAATCGGCGACGCCTGGGT
Organism: Cherax destructor; assembly: GCA_009830355.1. Lineage (NCBI taxonomy): Eukaryota > Metazoa > Arthropoda > Malacostraca > Decapoda > Parastacidae > Cherax > Cherax destructor. The sequence continues at coordinate 25,477 of WNWK01020639.1, read as the reverse complement.
ACCGCATGGTAGCACCAGTTACATTCAGCTCCATCTTGGGTCAACATCATGGCACATCCTTGTGATTCACTCACGCCTCGTCGTATTAACACTCTCTTATTCGAGGAAAGTGTTACAGAACGTGAGTTTAGTGAATTTGACACCGATGTGGCCACTAATGATCAAGGAATTAGTGAAAATATCGACGATAACCCAGTTGACCCTCAGCCAAGCACTTCTGGGGTGGCCAGTGTGGCCACACCATTCCCTCAGCCAAGCACTTCTGGGGTGGCCAGTGTGGCCATACAAGACCCTGGGCCAAGCACCTCTGGAGTGGCCAGTGTTACCCAAAGGCAACTACGAAAGAGGAAACTATCATTTTCCCGTAGTGAAAGTGATGTGAGTGATGAGATTGATTTTATGCCAATGGATGATTCGTCTAGTGATAGTGATTTTCATTATTCACCAGTAAAGCGTATTTTTAGGCGTCGTTGCCTACGTTCTGGTAGTGTGCCATATGCAGTCCCCAAGGGTCGTGGCAGGTCACGATCTAAAATCCCGGCGACTGATAGTGAAAGTGATCATGAAGATGAATATGCTGGAATGGAGGAGGAGGAGGTAGTGTTGGGTGGCACGGTGCCTGGACCACATGGCGCGGTGGGTGGACAGACAAAGGACAGCCCGGCACCCCCTCAACCATGTGCTGCCTCCACTCCTGTCCCCCCTCCTGCTCCCCCACGCCCCATGCCACAGGTCCACCCTGCACCATGTGACTGTGAGTGGAACTGGACACAAAGTGTATCCGTGCCACAGCCTTTTGATTTTGATGTGAGTGGAAGTGGCATCCTGCCAGAATGTCCCATAACGAATGAGTCTACAGAGTTAGACTTTTTCCAGTTGTACTTTGACAAGCCTATAATGAACTTGATAGTGACCCAGACGAACAATTATTACCGCTATATCATGGACAACACACAGGTTTCAGAATCGTCACGGCTGCGCAGATGGAAAGATACAACTGTGGCTGAAATGTATTTATTCCTTGGCACTGTGATGCTTATGCCACATACATATAAACACACTATACCACATTACTGGTTCACAGACTACTTTATCAGTACTCCTGTCTTCCGTGACCTCCTTCCCTGCAACAGATTCACTCTGTTGCTACGAATGTTGCATTTCTCAGACAGGAATAGGCAAAACAGAAATGACCTAAAAATAAGGGAAGTGTTTGTATCTGAAGCAGAAATTCAGTGCCTACTTTTATCCCTTCAAGAACATTGTTGTCGACGAGTCCTTGATTCTGTTCAAGGGACGCCTGTCATTCAAGCAATACGTAATCGGTTTGGTGTAAAACTTTTTGTTATGTGTGACTGTGAGACTGGTCTTGTGTTGGATGTCATTGTATACACCGGGAAAAACACACTTGATGATACCAGGCGGATGTTGGGCATTTCCGGTGATGTTGTTCGCAAGATGATGGCGCCATACCTTGGCAAAGGTCATACATTGTACACAGACAACTGGTATACAAGCCCTATGCTTGCTGATTTCCTACGTGTGAACAATACTGATATATGTGGAACAGTGAGACGAAATAGAAAACATATGCCAAGGTTCATTGGAGGCAGTGCTGATGGTGCAGTGCAAGCATTTCATGCCAATAACATCATGGCACTGATGTGGCATGACAAACGAGATGTTACATTGCTGTCAACCATCCATAGAAACGAGATGGTACAAACAGACAAAGTGAACAGGGACACCAATGAACGTAATGTAAAGCCAGCTGCTGTTGTTGACTATACGAACAATATGCGACTAGTTGACAAGTGTGACATGATGATAGGGTTTGTTGACTGTGTGTGTAGAAGTCGCAAGTGGTATATAAAAGTGTTTTTCCACCTTGTAGATATTGCAATGCTCAATGCATTCAATATGTACGAAATAAAGACTGGACAACGTTTCGCAGAATTCTCCCTGAATGTCATAAAACAGATAGCAAGAAAGTATGGTACAACACCTATACCAGCCCCTCAGCGACATGTCCCCCAACCACAACCACAGCCATTGGGGGAAGTCCCACACCGAATCATCCCTAACTGTTACTACCTGGTACCAATACCACCTACCCCAAAGAAGAAGCATTCCCAGAAAGTGTGTAGTGTGCTACCACCACAAAGCGACCCCAACAGCGGAAGGACACACGATTCATATGTCACCAGTGTGGGGTGGCACCCTGTATGAATCCATGCTTCATGGAGTATCATACAATTGTGGACTTCTAGAAACATAAGTGAAACATGTAAATACTTGTATATAGTTGTAGATAATAGAATGTGATTCAGCAAGGTGTAGAAAATCACCTATCAGTGTGTACATGTGTTTTTGTCAGTATGATAATAATTTCTTACATAATATTGGTGTATAAACAACAATTGGCATTGAAATCAAAAGATTAACTACAAGATATATATATCATATAATTAAAAACCCAGAATATTAAAAAAAAAAAATGGAAGAAAACTGTAAATACGTATGTAGATTTTCTGCAAGCGGCAGAGCTCCATGTTGCCGTCAGGTGATCGTCAAGTGCCAACTTCGCGGCCTCATATCTCGGTAAGTACTGACCCTAATTTTTTTATTTTTATGCTATAACACTTGTAAAAATGCGCTCTTTATTCCTATAAAAAATATTTTTTTTTTCCAAAATATTCGGAGCGCTGGGCAAGAGAACGTATATATACGTTTGGACAGTTAATGGGTTAAAAAAATACACTTACATAAAAGGGTGAGTTTTGGAGTGTTCGAATGGCGGGGGTCCACTGTATAAACATTTTCATTAATCCATCTAAAATATTTTTTCAAAATTATATAATGAATATGCTAGGTAACATAAACATGATACGTACATACACCCTACAATAGAATAAATTAACATAAATATGAGATGTTATGTGTTTGAACCAAAACCAGATGCGTTTGTCTGCTCGTTTACATAACTCCACATCTCTCTCCTCTTTTACTTGTTCTCTCTCTCTCTCTTTTTGTTTTACCTTGTTTACTCGCCTCTCACCCTACATTAAGACTACAAATATTTTAAGGTAAGTAATGAGTGTACTGTATATGTATTTTATCACTCTAGGGTGCTTTAAATGTTGTAGTATATTACGTGTGGGTAGGGTGGCCTGGCCTGGCTGGCTGCCATACCTTCCACACCTGACTTCTTACAAATACTAATTACTACTCGCCTCTCACCCTACATTAAGACTACAAATATTTTAAGGTAAGCAATAAGTATACTGTGTGTGTATTTTACTTTTTATTGTTTTTTAATGCTTAGTTCTATTGCTAACTTAATATGTTAGTGTAAACTTGTTATCTGGCATTTATATGCATTTATAAGTGGAAAAAGTGGCGTTCTGCTTTCTGGTGGTGTCCACTTTCCGGCAGTAGCCTGAAACCTAACTTGCCATATAAATGGGGCCCTACTGTACATGGCTGTGATAGGCAATGCGCTAAACACTTCAGTCATTGCTGAAGGCTGCATACGTGGTATGGCTACCCTCCCAACTGCCACATGTATAAAACATTGCTTTCCTCATAAAATTTGAAAAGAAAAGAATTCTGTTTCTCTTTCATATACTGTACAGGGAACATTTGCTGCTGTAGCCTACCATTCAGTTATTTCCAGCCAATAGTGGAGAAATATGACAGTAGACATATTTTAATAATGATCAAACAGATAAATTCTAAATGAATTCTTTCAAAGAGAATGGGATTGGCTTGATCTTGGTGAAGGACCAAGGTAGCTCCAATTCCTTGGAGCTTCCTTCCACTTCCGAATGTCAAATCTGATTACCACACACCCCTCCCATTCCCAAGGCACTGCATGACCTAGGATTTTGTTGACTTAATGATCTGTGGGATTCAATTCACTATTTGTACTGAAGGCCATTTTACAGAATAGAACAATAATATTTAAAGAGATATGGTAATTTTATTTTTTCAATATTTTGAACATGTGAAACCTAACCCTTATGAATTCCTTGGGTTCAGCTACAAAGAAAATTAGAGTTGGTCATAGAGGCATTTAATATCAGATTTATCACTCAATTTGTCAGCAATTCAAATAGTTTGCTGCATTTAATTTCTGTAAATTGTAAAGCATTCATTTCTTATTGTATTCTGTCATAGGTAGTGGGGGTTTTGGCCGCTATAATGAAAAAAGTGACCAGAGTGATGACTATTTTGACTATAGACGTGTTCAGCGTCAGCAGATAACTGAAGAGGGTGTTGCTGAGCTGTGGGCTGTGTCGCCAACTCATCCACTCGAAGAGTATGTTGTCACTTTTCTTATGTATATTTGTAAGTGCAGTTACATTGCAGCAGCACTTCATGATACAGATGTCCTTTTTTAATCATATTTCCCATGAATATAATAACACAGTAATACAAAAATAATTCAATTGCAGTGTTTTATACATGCTTTTCAGCTTTTATACATTAAAGATACAGTGGTACCTTAGTAAATGTCTGCTTTGGAATAAGTCCAACTTGGTATACGTCCTGTTTGAACGAGAAAATTTTTGCTTGGTATACGACCTTTGTTTGGAATACGACTCACGTGCTAGAACTTGTATGGGTCAAAATGAGTCACGACACCGCGCACTACCCTTGTTTACCTCTCTCTCGAGACAAAGCCACTACTGCCCACTAGCATCAGTACGCCAGAAGCAGTGGCTGAAAGGAACTTTGAGGCTGTGTCTATAGTAGAGGATATTGTCTCTGGGCAGGTGCATGGGTCTGGATGTGAGTGATGGTGATGTGGAGGAGTTAGTGGAGAGGCACAGGGAAGAGCTGACCACTGAGGAGCTGCAGGAACTTGAGAAGGAAGAGCACATCCATCTTAACCCTTTCAGGGTCGGTGCCATACTAGTACGTTTTACGAGAAGGGGTTGGTGCCGTACTAGTAAGCCCAAATTCTAGTGGCCTCAATTTAAACAGAAAACGTCTGGTAGGCATACATACGAAAGAATGGGTCTGTTTGGTCAGTGTGCACAGTAAAAAAAAAATCCTGCAGCACACACTGCATAATGAGAAAAAAAAACCTGACCGTTTTTTTTTATTAAAACAGCGACTTTGCAGTCGATTTTCGTATGGTATTTATTGATGTTTTCTCGTTTTCTTGGTCTCTTTTGATAGAATGGAAGATATATTACAGAAATAGAGATGATTTTGATTGGTATGACAATGACAAGTACCTGGAAATTGAGCTCAAAGTAGCGAAAATGTTCGACTTTTGACGATGTTCACGAGTAAACAAATCACACCATGCGTCCAATACACATCAACTGGCGAGTCTTATATTCATGCACAAGTGCTCTGATATTATTTATACCATTTTTACAATGATGCATTTGTATACATAACAGTAAATCTATTTTTGTGTGAGAATAAAAATTCAAAATGGAAAGCAAAAGTAATGGAACAGGGGCCTGGAGACGTGGCTAATGAACAGAGAACATGTTATTTTAGTGCCAGGAATGTCTGCCTTGTTTACTGTGGACCTTATTTTGAAATTGGCATCGTTTGAAATTTGTGTGAAATTGGAAAATTGGCATTTTCTGACCACTATTTTGGGTAAATGAAATTGGTAAATAGGCAGTTTCTTGTACTCAATCAATAGAAGAAATGGAGTTCTAGCGAAATAGCTATAATTGTAGGAGACTGAAACATTGGAATTTGTAGAAAATAGGGCTCGAAGTGGGTGAAATCGCCGATGCGTCAGTGTCATAGATACCGCGAACTTCGCGAAAGCATAATTCAGTTAGTTTTTGATCAAATTTCATAATTTTGGTGGCGTTATGATCGGAAAAAGATTCTCTATCATTTCATAAGAAAAAATTAATTTTTTTTTTCCAAAAAAATTTCGACCCCAGGAACACGTTTCCGAGAAGGCCTGTCGACCCCCAAAGGGTTAATGGATGCATTCTCTTCAGGCTTGGAAGAGGAGATAGAGGAAGCCCCTACTTCATTAATCAAGGAAATCTTTGCCAAATGGATGGACGTCAAAAACTTTGCAGAGAAGTACCACCCCAACAAAGTCCAAACAAGCTGTAATAGCATTGTCTGGAATGACCAGACAGTGTCCATTTCCAAAACATCCTGAGGAGAAGGCAGAAGCAAAGTTCTTTGGACAAATTTTTAGTAAAAGTCAAACCTGGTGAGCTTCAACCAGGTCCAAATAGGAAAAAAGAGACAGAAAAGAGAAGGGGACTCTCCTTCCAAACAATAACATTTCCTCCTCCTCCCTTCTCAGCACTATCCTAGTAGGCACTCGACTCTTTTCAGCAAAGTAAAGAGAGGTTAAATTTGCATTTATTTCGTCTAATTCTTTTGTATTTATGTATGTATTTTAGTATTAAGCAGTGTTTAAATCACATTTTAGTATTAAGCAGTGTTTAAATTATTTTATACAACCCCATCAATGTATAATATGCCAATAACAATAGGATTTTTTTTCATGGGAATGGATTAACCCTTTGGGGGTCGACAGGCCCTCTCCCAAACTCGTTCTCAGGGTCGAAAATTTTTTGGATAAAAAAAAAAAGATGTTTTCTTATGAAATGATAGAGAGTCTTTTTTCGATCATAATGACACTAAAAGTATGAAATTTGATTGAAAACTTACGGAATTATGCTCTTGCGAAGTTATCGGTCTCGACAATGTTT
>WNWK01020639.1:0-18661 GCA_009830355.1 Cherax destructor | reverse complement strand
GGGCCCTACTGTATTCTCGTTTCCTTGGTCTCATTTGATAGAATGGAAGATATATTACAGAAATAGAGATAATTTTGATTGGTTTCACGATGACAAGTACCTACCTTGAAACTGAGCGTAGGGTAGTGAAAATGTTCGATATTTGCCGATGTTAACCCTTTGACTGTCGGAGGCCCCATTCTGAAACTGTCATTCTATGTCGGAAAATTTTGGAAAAATAAATAAATTATTTTTTCTTATGAAATGATAAAGAATCTTTTCCCGATTGTAATGACACCAAAAGTATGAAATTTGATTGAAAACTTACGGAATTACGCTCTCGCAAAGTTAGCGATATCAGTGATATATACGCATCGGCGATTTCGCCGACTTTGAGCCCTATTTTAGGCCAATTCCATTGGGACAGTCGACCAAACTCATAGCTATTTCTTTAGAACTCCATTTGTTCTATCGATTGAGTACAAGAAATCACCAATTTCATCTACCCAATAAAGTGGTCAGAAAATGGCAATTTTGCCAATTTCATGCAAAATAAAAAAGATGTCAATTTCAAAATAGGGTCCAGAATAAACAATGCAGACATCCCTAACACTAAAATAAGATGTTATCTGTTCATTAGTCATGTCTTTAGGCCCCTCTTACATTACTCTTGCTTTCTATTTTGATTTTTTATTCATACAAAAAATAGAAGATTTATTGTTATGCAGACTATTGCATTATTGTAAAAACTATAAATAATATCTGTGCACTTGTGAAAGAATATTAGACTCACCAGTTGATGTGTATTGGACGCATGGTGTGATTTGTTTACTTTTGAACATTGGCAAAAATCAAACATTTCCGCTACTTTGAGCTCAATTTCAAGATCGTTTACTTCATGAAACTAATCAAAATCATCTCTATTCCTGTAATATGTTTCCCATTCTATCAAATGAGACCATGAAACAGAGAATACAACCATAAATACTATACGAAAATACACCTCAAAGACGGCGTTTTAATTAAAAAAACGGTCGGAGTTTTTTTTTTCTCATTATGTACTGCTTGCTGCAGGATTTTTTTATACTGCGCACACTGACCACACAGACCCATTCTCTCACATGTGGGCCTACCAGCTTTCTCCTGCTTGATTTGAGGCCGCTAGAATTTAGGCGTATACATACGTCCGAAACATTGGCTCGAAAGACGTATATATACGTCCGAAACAGTCAAAGGGTTAAGGAGTAAACAAATCATGCCATGCGTCCAGTACACTTTAACTGGTGAGTCTAATATTCTTGCACAAGTGTGCTGATATCATTTATGCTGTTTTTATAATGATGGAGTAGTAACAGTAAATCTTCTATTTTTGTGAGAAAAATTCAAAATGGAAAGCAAAAGTAATGTAAGAGGGCCTGGAGACATGACTAATGAACAGATAAAAATGTTATTTTAGTGCCAGGAATGTCTGTCTTGTTTATTCTGGATCCTATTTTGAAATTGGCATCTTTTGAAATTTGTGTGAAATTGGCCAAATTGCCAATTTCTGACCACTTTATTGGGTAGTTGAAATCGGTAAATGGGCGGTTTCTTGTACTCAATCGATAGAACAAATGGAATTCTAGCGAAATAGCTATGATTTCAGTAGACTGAAACATTGGAATTGGCTGAAAATAGGGCTCAAAGTGGGCAAAATCGCCGATGCGTAAATATCGTCGAGACCGCTAATTTCACGAGAGCGTAATTCCATAAGTTTTCCATCAAATTTCATACTTTTGGTGTCATTATGATCGGAAAAAGATTCTCTTATCTTTTTACAAGATTTCCCGAAAATTTTTCGACCCTGAGAACGAGTTTGGGAGAGGGCCTCTCAACCCTGAAAGGGTTAAGGCTTGATTTACTTGGCTTTGACTCACCAGAAAGACATGAGATAAAACTTTTAATTTTAATTAAGATAACCTACTTTTTCCCAAACCCATGTACTGTAGATAGGATTGAGATTAGTTGAACATGCTGTGTGAAAAGCATTCTGATTTTGGCATTTCCTATCAATACTGTTTGTCATCACTGAATAGAATTCCTTTTGCTAAACATCTGGGTAGTGAAACTATAGCATACTCCTGATTATCCCTTCCTTACTACTACCTCTCCAGGCAGTACCAAAAATTTTTATTTGTTTAGAATAATGTAGATCTGTATTTAATTTTGCTATTGCCATAACTTGTGCATGAATTAAAAGAACATTTTCTAAAGAAAAATAGTTATGATAATTTTATTTTTATTTTTTATAAGTTTTTGGAGTGAAGTTCTAGAAAATTATCTGGGGTACATCTTCTCTTTAATGGTTGTGACAACCATTAATTTGATAGTAGTGTGTAATTAACATTTATAGATTTTTTTTTGTCTTAATTTTTGCTTTTGAAAGATGTGGTATCACTGTGAGCCTGCTGTCAACTTGAGAAATTCAAGTGATTGTGAAGTGCTCATTTATTTTAATTCCCCCAAACTAATAATACAGTTGCAGGAAGAATATAGCTTTGCATGTACTTCATAGGCATTATAAATGGTCCATTAAAGCATTTTGAATGTGGTGACTTTCCAGATCAAATGTTTTTGTGGAAAAATTGCAATCATATCCTTAAATTGAACATTAGCCTAAGAGCAAAGAAAACTTCAAAAATTTAAAAATGAAATCTACATTAACAGTGAATGGCTTGCTGGATGCTCTAGAATGCAAAGAGTTTATTGTTGGCCATACTCTGTTTTGAAGAGATAAAAATTTATGGAATACTTATGGATGTGATGATTTGCCAAATATACATTAGGCTTTTGAAAAGTATTGCCTGTTGAGAGTCATGTTTGGTAATGAACAAATTAATTAAAAGGAGAAGAAATGGATCTTTGAGTAATCATAAGCAGTGGCCTCAAAATTACCAGACAGTGTATCTAAAAATAGCAAAGCCAACAGAATGCTAGATTCCATAGCTAGAAATATTGAGTATGAAATGCCAGAAATGATATTGACACAAAATTTTGTTTAGAGGAGAGGGTATAAAAAAGGGTAACTAAATTTTTACCATCACCAACAAATGAATGAACCATATGAAGGAAGACTCGAAGCACTTAATGTTTTTCCTTAAATGGAGGCTGCAATGAAATTTGATTTAAACCATTGATATTGAATGGTTTTGATGCAGTCATCAAAAGCTGTTTGAAGTGCAAAATGAGTTGGTAACACAGAACAATGGAATGAAACACTTGAGGTAAGAGATGCAACACTAACATTTGTAAAAAAATTATGCAAACATAATTATAGGAGAATGAAACCAACTGTATCCACAGAAGTTGCAAGTGCAAAGACAGTACACTCGTTTAAGTACCAGCTGGATGAGCACTTTCTAAAAAGGTTTCAGCTTGATATTGTGCAGGGACAAGCTGTGGGAAGTGAATTCCTGGTTTTAGTTTAGCAACTACTTCAAGAATAACAAATGAAATAAACCACCCAAAGTATAAAGACAGTAGTGGTAGAAACAGGGTAGCACTAGTGGTTGTGGTAGTCATGACCAGAGGCCACTGGTATTCTAGGTTAACTGGTTGTTCACATCCACCCATGTCACAATATCCAGTAACTGGAAGTAGAACCACTGATATACAGTTCTATGGGTGGTAGTGGAGTAACTTGTAGTGCAGTAGGAGAAAAAAAAAAAATATCATTTGTAGCCTATCTTCTATCCACTTCTGTCTCCTATAAAACTCCATGTTATTTTCAACCTGGTATGGTATGTTTTTACTCCTGTTTCTTGCTGCCAGTTGCTAAAGGGAGAGAGAGTGGGGAGAAAATCTACTTTATCCTTGCCTCAAATATCTATGTAATAGGATATGATTTACAAAAGGAAGTAGTATTGGGCAGATCCTGAAGTTTTACACAGGCAGAGATTAGGGGTAGTTACTGAGTTAAAGAGGGGGTGGCTAGGGGACTTCTTTTGAAGCAGTGTTGTTATTAGGGGGCTGATGACATTTTTGGAAGTCTTCAGCCCCTTCCCTTGGCGCTACTCCTGAATAGTAAGTTTTTCAACCACTGATTAAATACCAAAGACAGGAGATCACAGCTTGACTCTGCTCTTGAAGTTACAAATATATAATTTAAATTAGTAATTGCCTTGACTAGCCACTACAGTACATGTGACAAAGTGTGGAAATAAGTTGGTGTATGACCTGCCTAGCATGGGCTAACAAAACTACTGCAATGCTCCTCAATTTTTATGTTCTTATGAATGTATGCATTAGTTTTTATGACTATAACTATGTTAGTTGTGTAAATCCATTACTGAGTTACTTTTAACATTTTTACTGTCCCACATAGATGTATGCCATTGAAGCCAGTGTCGCTCACATAGATCTGCTCCTTAATCACAGCACCCTCAAATTATCTATGATAGGTAAATTTTGGCCTTGACGTGAAAGAATGGGTTTGTGTGATGGGTGTACATAATATAAAAAGTTCTGGCCCATGCAGTGCTTAATGGGAAGAGCTAGCCTCAGACCATGTGTTTGTGATAAAATAGTGAATTTTAGGTATTTCACTGTGTGGTTCTCACTGCTTTATTGACTGTTTCTTGGGGCCAAATGATGAAAAGACATATTAGTAAAGCGGAGAAGATTTTGGTTGGTTACAAACCAGAAGTGGTTTGAAAAAAGACCTCAAAGTGACAATTTTGTTTTTGGGGGGGGGGGATTTTCCTATTTCCTGGTCTGTTTTATGTTTTTTTTATTTTTTAATATTTCTGCTTCAAATATTGGGATGGCCTAAACCATGACTAAGCATTCTTGATTATATTTTATTAGCTAAAAAATAGGATGAAGGCTATATAGGAGAAGCCTTAAGATGTGACTAATGAACAAAGAAATGGTTGCTTTAGTTCTTGAAATGCCCACAGTGTTTATTTTGGACTCTGCTTTTAAATTAGAATTTATTGAATTCTGTGTAAAATTGGCCAAATTATACTGACTAATCATTTTATAGGGTAGTTCTGAAAGGTGCATGGGCAGTTTCCTGCACTCACTTGATAGAAAAAAAGGCATCCTAGTGGAATAACCAGGAAATTGGTCCATTTGTGCAATGGAATTGGCCTAAAATAGGCCTAAAAATGGGTAATATCACTGATGCGACAATTGCACTTAGACTGCCAACTTCACGTTCGTGTAAATTCTGTAAGCTTCCCATCAAATTTTTCATTTTTTTGGTGTCATTACCTTTGAAAAAATATTACCATACTAGAAAACAGTGAAAGGGTGAATCTTTCTAACCTTTCACTGTCAACACCCTTGATATTGATAGCCTCTTCAGTACAGTGGACCCCCGGTGTTCGTTATGCTCCAAACTCGAACAGTTATGCAAGTGCTTTTGTAAGTGTATTTTTGGGGGTCTAAAAGGACTAGTCTAATTTACATTATTCCTTATGGGAATAAATTCGTTTGGTAATGGCACTTGAACAGCATTCTGGAACGAAAAAATCACGAAAACCGGGGGTCCACTGTATTGACATTTTTGAAAAAATAAAATACAGTGGACCCTCGGTTAACGAAATTAATCCATTCCAGGAGCTATTACTTAATCTGAATCTTTCGTAATCCAAACCCTTATTTCCCATAAGAAATAATGTAAATACAATTAATCCGTTCCATAAAAAAATATTGACAATAAATATAATATAAATAACATTTACTTACCTTTATTGAAGAGACTTGCAGGCATCTGGAAGATAGGGATGGTGACAGGGGCAGGGTGTTAGTGGTTGGAAGGGGAATCCCCCTCCAAAAGGACTTCAGGTAACAAGTCCCTCTCTGGGGTTACTTCCCTTCTTGGTCTTTTAATGCCACTAGGACCAGCTTGAGTCACTAGACCCCTGCCTGGTGAAGTAACTGTCCACAGTCCTCTGTTTCTGGCGACTCTTTAATACTTTCCTGAAGTGCAACATGGCTCTGTCACTGAAGTGGTTGCACAGAAGGCTCATTTCAGCTTGCTCCGGGTGGTGTCTTTCAGTAAATGTCTGCAACTCATTCCACTTTGTACACATCTCCTTAAGCACTGAAGAAGGCACCTCCTTCTCTCTCTCCCTCCTCCTGTGAAGCAATAACCTCAGCTGTGGTCTGTTGCTGTTCCAGATGAAGCTCTTGCCGCTCTTCAGTTGTTAGATCTATCCTGTTCTCCTCCACCAACTCTTCCACATCCTCACCACTCACCTCCAACCCCAGGCTGTTCCCCAATGCCACAATATCTTCCACAACATGTTCCACAACAGACACAGGGTTGTCAGGGTCAGCCTCAAATCCTTCAAAATCCCTCTTTTCAACACAATCTGGCCACAGTGGTCTCCAAGCAGAGTTCAAAGTCCTGGAAGTCACTTCCTCCCAAGCCTTACCTATAAGGCGTATGCAATGCACGATACTGAAGTGATCTTTCCAGAACTCTCTTAGGGTCAATTCAGTCATTGGTAACATTAAAGCACTTCTGAAACACTGCTTTGGTGTACTGTTTCTTGAAGTTTGCAATGACCTGCTGTTCCATGGGCTGGATGAGAGGAGTGGTGTTAGGAGGCAAGAACTTCAATCTGATGAAACTGAACTCATCAGGCAACAACTCTTCCAAGTTGTGAGGATGAGCAGGAGCATTGTCCAGTACCAGGAGGCACTTGAGTCCCAATTTCTTTTCCAAGAGGTATTTCTTCACAGTAGGGCCAAACACTCCAGTCACCCATTCCTTGAAAATCTCCGTAGTGACCCATGCCTTGGTGTTAGCCTTCCAATGCACACACAAATTATTCTTGTCAACACTGTTTCTTGAAGGGTCTGGGATTTTCTGAGTGATACACCAGTAAAGGCTTCACTTTAAAATCACCACTGGCATTGGCACACATCATAAGAGTTATCCTGTCTTTCATAGGCTTGTGTCCTGGCTGTGCCTTTTCCTCCTGAGTAATGAAGGTCCTGTTGGGCATTTTCTTCCAAACCAGGCCTGTTTCATCACAATTAAACACTTGTTGGGGTTCGAATTTTTCAGTGTCTATGAACCCCTGGAATTCCTGCACAAATTTTTCAGCTGCACGTTTGTCTGAGCTGGCTGCCTCACCATGCCTCACAACACTGTATGCCACTACGTTTCTTAAACCTCTCAAACCAGCCTTTGCTGGTTGCAGGCATTGTCTTGACAAGATCGTGCAACTTCCTTGCCTTTTCACAAATTATCGCCATGGAAATACTATCACCCGCTATCTGTTTTTCATTGATCCACACCATCAGTAACTTCTCAACCTCATCCACTGTTTTCGATCTTTGTTTCGTTAACAAATTAACCCCTTTCGCAACATTAGCTTCCTTGATCTCATTTCTCTTTGCCAGAATAGTGCCAATAGTAGATGCACTTTTCTTGTACATCCTGGCAAGATCACTCAGACGTACGCCACTCTCATATTTTTCTATTATCTCTTTCTTCAGTTCGATGGTGTTCCTCACTCTCTTTACCACAGGGGTGCCACTAGGAAGCTTCTTTGGACCCATGGTGACTTATTTCAGTGACAATCACTAAACCACCAAAAAAGACACCAAATGTATAGTGAATGTTTGAAAGAGCGCGCTGGGTAATGTTCTCTCAATGGTAAACAACGCTTCACTGGTGTCTTGCGCAGGCCAGGCGCGGAGCAGGCGGACACGTCTAATACGTTTCACTAACCGAGGGTTTTTTCGGTATCCGATACCAAAAAAAGCTTTTGGTAACCGATTTTTTCGTTAACTAAACCTTTCGTTAACCGAGGGTCCACTGTAATGGTCTTCTAAAATGATAAAGAATCTTATTTTTTAAAGGTAATGATGCCAAAAATGCAAAATTTCATGTAAAACTTAAGGAATTACACACACAAAGTTCAAGGTCAGGGAGCGCTTTACTCTATGATTTCACTTGTTGCCGCATGTTTTATGCCATTTCCAGTATGTACTCGAACTAATTCATTTCCTGGTTACTTCGCTATCAGTTGATTGCAAGGGTAGTTCACCCATAGGAACTACCCTATATAACACTTAAGTTCATTTTGAATCTATCGTCACAAAAATTTGACTTTTTTTTCACCCCTATTTTTATGTAACCCATGAACAAGAATACTTGTTCATGGTTTAAACTGTCCCAGTAATTGAAGCAGACCTTGTAAAATAATATAACCCAGACCAGGGAGGGAAGGGGGTTAGGGGATCCTGCCATTCACTTGCAGTCTTAAATTGCCCAAAATCTTCTCAAGTTCATTATGTTTTTAGTCTACCTATTGCCATTAATTAAGAAATAGCCGATGAGACCATGAAAATCATCCTAAAAAAATGCCTCAAAGTCACTGTTTTAACCAAAACACCAGGTCAGAAATCTGCAGTTCCCATCTTGCACTGCTTGGGTCAGTATTATTTTATATACAGTGGACCCTCGGTTAACGAACACCCCGGAAATCGTGCAATTATGTAAGTATAATATTGTAAAAGCTTGTGGAAGTGTATTTTTGGGGGTCTGAAATAGACTAACTTAAATGATATTTCTTCTTAAGGAAGTAAATTCGTTCGGTAATGGCACTTGAGCAGGCTTCTGGGATGAATTTTTTTCGTTAACCGAGGGTCCACTGTACTGTGCGGCCTGGTCACAGACCGGGCCGCGGGGGCTTTGACCTCCGGAACCCTCTCCAGGTAAACACCCACCTTACAAACTCGTTCATGTCTAGGCCAAAATGTGCTGCTTACAGCAAATTTGAGATCACTATAAATTATGAGTAGATCTATGTAAATAACAGTTAGAGTTAATTTAAAAAAATTATTAAAAAAAAATGATCTAAAAAATTTGATCCCTTCAAAAGTGAATACGTATACTATATTTGCTTCTATTAATTTACAAGTAAAAGTTTCCTTAACTTCAATAGACATGATCTTGTTTTTATTATTAGACTTGTAATTATGATTATACAGTATACAAATAAATGCTCATTTACCATGCACTTTTGATTGTCCAAATAATTTGTTTAACTTTTTCATTGGATTTCCAATTTTTCACCAATGTTTCATAAAATAAAATTTTATACAAAATGTTGAATATTTTTTGCATAGTGTATAATGAATAACTATTTTTATAGTTCTGATGTAGGAAACACAGATGATGAGAAGAAATCCAAAGTGGCCAACAAAGATAGAGAGGATGGGTCTCATAGCTCTGATAACGAAAAGAAAAGGAAGAAAAGAAAGAAGGAGAAGAAGAAGAAACACAAGAAGGAAAAGAAAAAGAGGAAAAAGGAGAAAAAGAAAGCAGCTAAAAGGAAAGTCTCCAATTCCTCATCTGTGAGTGATTCAGAGTCAGATTTAGAAGAGGAGGATCTTAAATGGATTGAGAGGAGGAGTAAGTTTGATAGCAATCAGTAAATTATAAAAAAAATACTGGACTTTTTGTTGATACCAAGGGGTAGCAACAATTATTTATGTATTAGTATTTTATGTATATACAGTGGTCCCTCGGTTTTCGTGCATCTCCAAACTCGAACATTTATGTAAGTGTATTTTCGTAAGTACTGTTGCAAGTGTATTTTTGGGGGTCTGAAATAGACTAACCTATGCAACATTATTTCTTAAGGAAGTAAATTCGTTCGGTAATGGCACTTGAGCAGCATTCTGGAGCGAATTTTCGGTGAAAACCGAGGGACCACTGTACTAGGATTCTGAAGAGAAGTTGCAGAGGTTGGTGGACGAGTTTGGTAGGATTATGTAAAAGAAGGAAATTAAAAGTGAATATAGGAAAGAGTAAGGTGATGAGGATAACAAAAAATTAGATAACGGAAGATTGGATATCAGATTGGATGGAGAGAGTATGGAGGAGGTGAATGTGTTCAGATATTTGGGAGTGGATGTGTCAGCAGATGGGTATATGAAGGATGAGGTGAATCATAGAATTAACGAGGGGAAAAAGGTGAGTGGTACACTGAGGAGCTTGTGGAGACAGAGAACTTTATCCATGAAGGCAAAGAGGGGAATGTATGAGAGTATAGTTATACTAACACTCTTGTATGGGTGTGAGACATGGGTTGTGAATGTTGCAACAAGGAGAAGGCTGGAGGCAGTTGAGATGTCATGTCTGAGGGCAATGTGTGGTGTGAATATAATGCAGAGAATCCGTAGTTTGGAGATTAGGAGGAGGTGTGGGATTACCAAAACTATTATCCAGAGAGCTGAGGAGGGGTTATTGAGATGGTTTGGACATATAGAGAGGATGGACCAAAATAGAATGACTTTGAGAGTGTATAAATCTGTAGTGGAGGGAAGGCGGGGTTGGGGTCGGCCTAGAAAAGGTTGGAGGTAGGGGGTAAAGGAGGTTTTGTGTGCGAGGGGCTTGGACTTCCAGCAAGCGTGCATGAGCATGTTAGATAGGAGCGAATGGAGACAAATGGTTTTTAGAACTTGACGTGCTGTTGGAGTGTACGCAAGGTAACATTTATGAATGGTTTCAGGGAAACCGGCAGGCCGGACGTGATTTCTGGAGATGGGAAGTACAGTGCCGGCACTCTGAAGGAGGGGTGTTAATGTTGCAGTTTTGGAGCTGTAGTGTAAGCACGCCTCTGGCCAGACAGTGATGGGGTGATTGATGATGAAAGTTTTTCTTTGTCGGGCCACCCTGCCTTGGTGGGAAACGGCCTATGTGTTAATAAAAATAATTTGTTGTGTTAGCTGGTGTGTAGTTGTCAGGCAAGGAGAAGGAAGGAAAATTTGGTGAATAACAATCCAGTCAATGAGGAAAGCCCAAGCCACAACAGGAGGGGAGGGGGGAGATGTTGGCTGGGAGCCTAGGAAGTAGGCCCAGACTGATGGCTGTGTGCCTTTACTGCCACCCTCCATGCCTCTCCATTTCTCACTGATTCACTGCCTTCATTCCTGCATTTGTGTAAGTGATTATATCAGAGATTGAGAGTGTGTGAGTGTAAGAGAGAGAGATTGTCAAGGATCAGTACTGTAGATTCATTATTTGTGTTAGTCATTGGGTGGTGGGAGGGGTGATATTGGTAAGGCAAAGAAGTGGGTGTGACAGCCCAGGAGAGATGTTCCTGTCCACAACATGTTTATTTAGTGGCTGAGGCACAACACACTTCATCTGTCTCCACTATTTTCACACACTACAATACACTTGCATGCCCGCCCACCCACATCCATCCATCCATCCCATCCACCAATGTAAACACACACACACACACATCCAATAGCTTCATTTTTCTACTATTCTAACATATGTTCCTTTATATATAGACATCAGTCACGTGTGATGCAACAGACCTAGTCTGTTGCATCACACTTTTCTCCATATGGGAGGTGTCTGGTAGTACCATTGATGCAATGGACCAGCAGCAGACTTGGGCTTAGGCAAGCAAGGCTACTCACCCAGCCCACATCAGTATGCTATTTTCTCAATGCACACTCGCCTATTATCATCATTTCGTCTCCAATTTTTCCTGGATTTAGTGTTTTTCATTACTGTATTATAAAGTAGCATACTGGTCTGCACTGTACCTATTTTTTAACCCCTTTATTTTTAGGTAATTTACTGTACTGTATTAGTTTCTTCTTAGTATATCCAGTTATGTCACTGATGCAGTGGACTAAGTCCATTACATGACGCATTTCATGTCTGGTAGTATTATTGAAGCAGTAGACCTAGTTGCATTGAGCACTTTGATACAATGGATTTTTATTACAGCGGATACTCCTCGGTACATCTACCAGAGATTTAGAGCCTGAATTATGAGGACAGGCATGAAGAATTGAATCTCAGTACTAGGCACCAAAGATCAGAGGAGACATGGTAATAGCTTTCAAGATACTGTTTCAGGCATATTGACAAAGTGGATGTAAAAATGGTAGATTGTTAAAATGGGGCAAGACTAGGATGAAGAGAGGTACAGTTGAAAGTTAACCCTTTGGGGGTTGGTGCCGTACTAGTAAGCCCAAATTCTAGTGGCCTCAATTTAAGCAGAAAACGTCTGGTAGGCATACATATGAAAGAATGGGTCTATGTGGTCAGTGTGCGCAGTATAAAAAAAATCCTGCAGTACACACTGCATAATGAGAGAAAAAAAACTCTGACCGTTTTTTTCGATTAAAACAGCGAGTTTGCAGTTGATTTTCGTATGGTTTTTATTGATGTATTCTCGTTTTCTTGGTCTCATTTGATAGAATGGAAGATATATTACAGAAATAGAGATGATTTTGATTGGTATGACAATGACAAGTACCTTGCAATTGAGCTCAAAGTAGCGAAAATGTTTGATTTTTGACGATGTTCAAGAGTAAACAAATCACACCATGCCTCCAATACACATCAACTGGCGAGTCTTATATTCATGCACAAGTGCTCTGATATTATTTATACCATTTTTACAATGATGCAGTTGTATACATAACAGTAAATCTTCTATTTTTTGTGAGAATAAAAATTCAAAATAAAAAGCAAAAGTAATGGAACAGGGGCCTGGAGACGTGACTAATGAACAGAGAACATGTTATTTTAGTGCCAGGAATGTCTGCCTTGTTTACTCTGGACCCTATTTTGAAATTGGCATCGTTTGAAATTTGTGTGAAATTGAAAAATTGCCATTTTCTGACCACTATTTTGGGCAGATGAAATTGGTAAATAGGCTGTTTCTTGTACTCAATCGATAGAAGAAAAAGAGTTCTAGCGAAATAGCTATAATTTTGGGAGACTGAAACATTGGAATTTGTTGAAAATAGGGCTCAAAGTGGGCAAAATCGCAGATGCGTAAGTGTCATGGCTACCGCTAACTTCGCGAAGGCATAATTCCGTTAGTTTTCGATCAAATTTCATAATTTTGGTGGCGTTATGATCGGAAAAAGATTCTCTATCATTTCATAAGAAAAAATTAATTATTTTTTTTCCAAAAAATTTTCGACCCCAGGAACACTTTCCTGAGAAGGCCTGTCGACCCCCAAAGGGTTAAAAATTAGAAGAAACTATGCCTTTCCACTAAAGAGCTTCAATTTGAGGGCATTGGGCAAGAATAATACATGAGAGTAGTAAGTAAAGGATAATTTCATAAAAGTTTATGGAGCTTGGAAGACATCAGACAAGTTAATTAGTGGTCAAAAGGTAGGACCCAAGAGCTTGAGCTTGATTCCTACAAATACAATTAGGAGAGTACTTCTGTAGGTTTCGGTGAAGGCAATGCAGTGCTGTCGCACGTTCTTATTTCTGAGTACAAAATACAGTGAAATAGCAAACATCGAACTAAAGCTAAAGGAATCTTTCAGGAGTCAAGAAACGTGGGAAGAACTAAAAGCCATAAATGAAATCAAAAGAAACTCAAAGTATTTCTTTTCTTATGCCAAATCAAAGTTGAGAACAACATCCAGTATTGGGGCCCTACTTATATGAGATGGGTCCTACACAGATGACAGCAAGGAAATGAGTGAGCTACTCAAGTCCCAATATGACTCTGTTTTTAGTGAGCTGCTAACCAGACTGAGAGTCAAAGACCTAAATGATTTTTTTATGAGAGCCACAGAATTTGGTAGACACAAACCTATCTGACATTATCTTGATGCCAAATGACTTCGAAAAGGCAATAAATGACATGCCCATGCACTCTGCTCCAGGCCCAGACTCATGAAACTGTGTTCATCAAGAATTGCAAGAAGCCCCTATCAGGTGCTCTTAACATCCTATGGAGAGAGCATGGACACAGGGGTTGTTCCACAGCTGCTAAAAACAACAGACATAGCCTCACTCCACAAAGGGGGCAGTAAAGCAATAGCAAAGAACTACAGACTGATAGCGCTAATGTCCCATATCATAAAAATCTTTGAAAGGGTTCTAAGAAGCAAGATTGCCACTCATCTAGATACCCATCAGTTACACAACCCAGAGCAGCATGGGTTTAGAACAGGTCGCTTCTGTCTGTCCCAGCTACTGGACCACTATGACAAGGTTCTGGATGCTTTAGAAGACAAACAAAATGCAGATATAATATACACAGACTTTGCAAAAGCATTTGACAAGTGTGACCATGATGTAATAGCACACAAAATGTGTGATAAAGGAATAACAGGAAAAGTTGGTATAAATCTACAATTTCATAACAAATAGAACACAGAAAAGCAGTAAAAAAAGTAAAGTCTGAGGCGGCTACAGTGAAAAGCTCTGTTACACAAGGCACAGTACTCGCTCCCATCTTGTTTCTCATCCTCATATCTGACATAGACAAGGATATTGGCCACAGCGCCATGTCTTCTTTTGTAGATGACACCCGAATTTGCATGACAGTGACCTCCATTGAAGACACCGCAAGACTCCAGGCAGACATCAACCAAATCTTTAAATGGGCCGCAGAAAACAATGTGAAATTCAACGATGAGAAATTTCAATTACTACTCCGATATGGAAGACGTGAGGAAATTAAAACTACATCGGAGTATAAAACAAATTCCAACCACACAATAGAGCGAAAAACTAATGTAAAAGACCTGGGAGTGATCAAGTTGGAAGATCTCACCTTCAAATACCATAACATTGTATCAGTCACATCTGCTAGAAAAATGACAGGATGGATAATAACAGAACCTTCAAAACTAGGGTTGCCAAGCCCATGATGACACTTCAGGACGCTTGTTCTATCTAGGCTGGAATATTGCTGCACACTAACAGCACCTTTCAAGGCAGATGAAATTGCGGACCTAGAAAATGTATAGAGAACCTTCACGGCACACAACTGCGATAAAACACCTCAATTACTGGGAACGCTTGAAGTTCCTAAACCTGTTCTCCCTAGAATGGAGGTGGGAGAGATACATGATTATATACACTTGGAAAATCCTAGAGGGATTAGTACCAAACTTGCATGTGAAAATCACTCCCCATGAAAGCAAAAGACTCGGCAGACGATGCAACATCCACCCATTGAAAAGCAGGGGTGCCACTAGCACGATAAAAGACAAAACAATAAGTGTCAGGGGCCCAAGACTGTTCAACTGCCTCCCAGCATACATAAGGGGGATTACCAATAGACCCCTGGCTGTCTTCAAGCAGGCACTGAGCAAGCACCTAAAGTCAGTACCTGACCAGCCGGGCTGTGGCTCATATGTCGGTTTGCGTGCAGCCAACAGTAACAGCCTGGTTGATCAGGCCATGATCCACCATGAGGCCTGGTCACAGACCGGGCCGCGGGGGCGTTGACCCCCCGGAACCCTTTCCAGGTATACTGGTGTGGAGGGTAGGGTACGGCACAGGTTTCACGCCGTATTTGCGCTGCTGGCAGTTTCAAGGTCCTCTTGGATGAGGGGGGAACTTACGGCCCTTCCATGCCTTTTAGTAAATGTCCCTCTGCTGTTCTTTTTTTTTTTTTTTTCCTAAAATAATAATAAGAGAGAAGTGCCACCATCATGGAGTCTTCGTTCTGTGACCCCCCCTCGTTTCTTCTAGTGCCTCTGCCATTTGCACGCCTTTAACTATGCGTCCGGCTTCCTCGAATATGGTGTGACTGTTTTAGGATCGCCCACCTGCCTCAGGTCGGGCCACCCGTGGTCTTACGCCTAAACGTTCCAGACCATTTACTGACAACAGTTCTTCAATTTCTGCTCATTTCACCCAGAAACGACCTACACGACACCCACTTCCTTTACGCACCATGTTTACAAGTACACAGTGGACCAAATTCTTTTCCCTACAACTGACATCTCCAACTGACACACTGCTGCTTCTCCCTCTGCTGTAGCTCTGCCCTCTTTGTAATGATGCCAAATGCCGAATTAAATACATATACAGTGGACCCCCGGTGTTCATTATGCTCCAAACTCGAACAATTATGTAAGTGTATTTTTGTAAGTGTATTTTTGGGGGTCTAAAAGGACTAGTCTAATTTACATTATTCCTTATAGGAATAAATTTGTTTGGTAATGGCACTTGAACAGCATTCTGGAATGAAAAAATCATGAAAACCGTGGGTCCACTGTATTAAAAAAAAATAAAAATGAAACTGCAACTTGATAACTTTATTTTAATTTGCATAACTCATTATAGAAAACAATAAAAAAGTAAAATACACATACAACGAGTTAAACTTACAGAAAAATACATTAAATTCACCATCTAACATCATTACGAAGTGGGAGGAGCTATTGGAGGGAGGGAGAGGTGAGCAGTAACATTCAGTGTCTGGTGAGTCGTCATGGGTGGTGGATGTTAGCCTTAGCGCTAATAAAATGTTGTGTAATTACACTAATATTAGTAATAAAGGTTATCTATCTATTACATTTATTCCAAATTGATATCAGAAACACGATAAATACCCTAGAACTGTAATAAAGACGCTGAAATGAATAATATATGCCATATTATATGAGTGATGTAAGAGGAGCAGGCAGGCCGCCACTCATAAGAGTTGTTTACATCAGGGTAAACATACCTAGATCACTCTTGTCATAAGAACAAATGCAAAAATAGCATTTATTATTATTAGAATAATAATAATTTATAATAATTGATATGGAGCACTTTAAATGTCATCAGTATTTGGTAGCTGACATTTAGAGCACTCCCAGCAATTATTATTATTATTTATTATTATAATTTATTATTATTATTTATTTTATTATTATTTATTATTATTATTATTATTATTATTTATTATTAGTTCCCTACAATATATTGTAGGGAAATACTGCTTCCTTAACCTATTGAACCATGAACAATCATAAAACACATGAAAACATAATAAAATATTGTACTATACAGTGGACCACCGAGTTTCGTAAACCCCGGAAATCGTACAAGTATGTAAGTATAAAATTGTAAGTGCTTGTGGAAGTGTATTTTTGGGGGTCTGAAATAGACTAACGTACGTGACATTTTTCCTCAAGGGAGTAAATTCGTTCGGTAATGGGGCTTGAGCAGACTTAAGGAGTGAAGTTTTTACGAAACTCGGGGGTCCACTGTATAGTACTACATACATGTTATACTGTAGTTTAATAACAAATAATGAACAAACAAAATACTCAGTGAGTGGCAGGCGGGCTGGCTGCCAGGTCAGAGGGAGGGTAGTAGGGACAT
Organism: Cherax destructor; assembly: GCA_009830355.1. Classification (NCBI taxonomy): domain Eukaryota; kingdom Metazoa; phylum Arthropoda; class Malacostraca; order Decapoda; family Parastacidae; genus Cherax; species Cherax destructor. The sequence goes on along the minus strand of WNWK01020639.1, from coordinate 1,563 downwards.
GCGGGTGGCGAAACTTAAATATGATTTGGTAACTGGGAATTTGGCCTCGAATTTGGCGGAACGGATGTGTGAAGCCGCGAAAGTGGAAAACGCGAATGTTGAGGAGACCTGTATTGGTAAAGCTCTTTTATGACACATTGGCCAAAATATATCCTTATACACTCTTCGGAGTGGTGCGTGCATTGTTACAGTTCAGAATGCAGAACAAGCACATGATCTTTTCCATCTTCCTTTGATAACGTTCCTATCACAGTTCACAAGCACGCTACTCTCAATTCTTGCAGTGGTAAGGTGGTTTTACCACGTGCCATTGTACAGTGTGATTTTCTGTCTTGCGGTGACGATATTTTAGAGCAATTAGCCCTGTAGGACCTTCCGATTCTCAGAGTAGATACATATTTTTGCCCGCTCATGGGCAGAAGCGCTTTCCCAGTAACATCGCCTGCTTAACCTTGACTGCCGTGAACTCCTGTCTTTGTTAATATCATGGGCCATCACCTAGGGATCCATAAAGGGGTCCCTACACCCCAACAATGTCAAATTGCTGGCACTTTGGACATATAGTGGACCCCTGAGTAAAAAACAAAATTCATTCCAGAAGCCTGCTCAAATGCCATTACCGAACGAATTTACTCCCTTAAGAAATAATGTCAAGTAGGTTAGTCCATTTCAGACCCCCAAAAATACACTTACAAAAGCACTTACATAATTGTACGATTTCCGGGGTGTTTGTAACTCGGGGTCCACTGTACCAATAATTACTGCAGGTCTGCGGTGCCGCAGATCATGCCGATACATCTTGCAGTCTTCCCTCACTTGTCTTAATTGCAATGAGATTCATCCTTCTTTTTCCCACCGATGTCAGATCTAAATGAATGAGAAATCCGTTGCCTTAAGGATAGCGACCTCTTTAAGGGGGGCTCCTTGACGAGGTAAAGAGGCTATCGGTCTGAGGAATTGGACCTTTGGTCTTTTCCTCAGACCGAACCTAATTACCCCCAATCCCCTCCCTTTTCCCATCTTCCCCATCCTCCCTTTTGCCTTTCCTCCTCCCCTCCTCTTCATCCCTCCCTTATTTCCTTCCCATTTTTACCCCTGGGAGCTTCTCTCCACAGGCATTCTAGTTCCTAGGTAGGGGAAAGGGTACCGTGGTCCATTCCTATTCCGTTGAGGTTCTTGGCGGTGGTGTGTTTGCCGTGGAATCTGGATCGCCTGGGGATGTCCCAATCCTCTCCGGTCTCCCGGGGTGGCCTTGGGTATCTTTCGGGCGACGGGTGTATCTCTGGAGGCCACCTTCGGATTCCGGGGTGGTGGCGGCGGTATGCTTTGTGGCAGATATCCGGCCGCCCTCTCTTTTGTCCGCCAAGGTGGCTCGGTGGATGTGAGGTTGCAATCCCGGATTGCTGGTTTACTGGCATGAAGGGTAGGGTATGGCACGGGTTCCATGCAGCATCTGCACTACTTGCAGTGTTGAGGTCCTCTTTGGCACGGAGGGGATTTACGCCCCTTTCATTCCTCCTAGGAGCTATTCCTCCACGTTCCCTTTTTATTCTTTTTTATTTT
>WNWK01020638.1:0-35464 GCA_009830355.1 Cherax destructor | reverse complement strand
CCGACCCAGGCACCTTGGACCTATACTACCCCCTACCGTTTTTTTTCCTTCACTCATAATTTTAAAAGCTGGACTTTGTCTCAAGAAAAGTTTAGTTTTAACTAATGGCGGGATGGTTGGGGGAAAAGGCGGTCCCATTATTTTAAATGTGCCATGGGGGCACTCTACCCTTTTGGGAGGTGGAAGCCTAGTCCTGGGGCCCTTTTGGGGTTGGGGGTGTTGCATGCAAAGAGTATGAAACCCTTTTATTGGGAGCATGTTAAACACCCCCAAATTTTTAGGCTCCTCCAACCAGCGAACCATCGTTAAGGGTTTCGTGATGGGGCCCTACTCTACTATAGAGAAGGAGGGCCTGGCTCTACTTCTAGCATTAGAACATTTTGATGTCTACGTGGGCCAATCCTCTCAGGTGGTCACCATCTACAGCGACCACAACCTCTGGTATATCTCCAGAGTATGAAGAATCAAAATACCAGACTCATGCGTTGGAGTATTAGGTTGCAACCCTACAATATAAAAATTATACACATTGCTGGCAAAAATAATACGTTAGCTGATGTGTTGTCCAGAAGTATTGCATTTAGTTAGATGTGTTAGGGACTTTGGGTAGAACCAGCCTTTTTTTTCCCTAGTGGGTTTTATTTTTTAGCGGGGGTGCCCTGCTCCCGACCACAGGCACCTTGGACCTATACTAGCCCTACCGTCTGTTCCCTTCACTCATAAGTTTAAAGCTGGACTTTATGTCTCAAGAAAAGTTTAGTTTTAACTAATGAGCAGGATGGTTGGGGGGAAAGGCGGTCCCATTATTATAATGTGCCATGGGGGCACTCTACCCATTTGAGGTGGAACCCTAGTCCTGAGCCCTTGGGGTGGGGGTGTTGCATGCAAAGAGTATGTAACCTTTATTCGGAGCATGTTAAACACACCCACATAGGCTCTCCAACCAGCGAACCATCGTTAAGGGTTTCGTGATGGGGCCCCATCATCAAATCAACGACTCGGTTCAGCCAATTAAATGGAGTTTAACAATGACAAAGGTGACGTGGTTACCACTCGCGGTTTGTCTTTGGGAAATTTCCCTGCATAGAGTTGGTTGTGGAAAGTTGTCTATTTTTTGGCTGCTGCTTAGCCTAGACAACTGTGGCGTGCACTAAACACTACCCTTTGTATATAGTGTACATATGTAAATAGCCCTTTGTTATATTTGGTGAAGGAAAAGACAAAAGTCTGGAATTAATCTAACTGTTTTTTGAAGGAAATACAATTTCAATACATCTTCTTACTGTGTTTCTTGCTCCAAGTCCCTTTACACTCAGGTTAACAGGCCATTGAACCTGAGTTTGTAATATATACCTCGACCCTGGCTACACCTGCACCTTACTAAACTTACTAAACATGCTCCAAACAGCAAACAAATTCCCTTTTGAACTTTACTGCATCACTAGAGCTTCAAGTCTCTTGTGAATGGCTCTACTCATACACAAGTCCTCACTACTTCTCCCGACTCCAAGCTCCAGTAATCATCACATCACTGTCAGTGTGACTGCTTTCTCAACCTTCCTGCCTGCTCTGCCGCCATCCTCGCTCCAGTGAGCCAGTATCACCGTCCACCACCTCTGCGTCATCGCTTGCATTACGTCAGTACCACCTGCTCCACAGTGGTTGGGCCACTGATCTTTCATTTCTCCAAGCCTCCACCATCCCATCCTTTCCAGTTTATTTCCATCCTTCCCTTTCCTTCTTCCTTCACCATCTCGTCGATTCTCGGCCATATCGATTCGATTCGATGTCGTCAGGCAGAGGCGAGGTGGGTGGTGGTGGTGGTGGTGGTGGTGGTGGTGGTGGTGGTGGTGGTGGTGGTGGCGGCGGCTGCTGAGTGGCTTGCAGGATCTTGGTGGTAGTAGACTGGAGTTTAGCTATTGCAGCATAAGTTGGAGAGTTGTCTGGTGTTTTCTTAAGGTCTTCCTTTAATTTCTTGGAAAGGATCTCCTTTCGAACAGGACATTTGGCTGCCAGAGTATGATGATCACTTTTACAATTGATGCAGGTAGCAGCAGTAGTGGAGGTGCAGGTAGCAGCAGTAGTGGAGGTGCAGGTAGCAGCAGTAGTGGAGGTGCAGGTAGCAGCAGTAGTGGAGGTGCAGGTAGCAGCAGTAGTGGAGGTGCAGGTAGCAGCAGTAGTGGAGGTGCAGGAACGAAAGTCATGACCTACAGGCCCACAAGTGGAACATATTTTCTTGTTCTTGACGTGACAATCGTTGGTAGAATGACTGTAGGAAAAGCATGTCCAGCAAGGTGAAATTTGCTTGAAACGTTCAGTTTCGTTGACCAGAGTTGATGTAGTAGTATGAGACAGCTAGACCATCAGAGAGAGCTCTGGCAGCCATGTTCACGTCGATAAACGTGATTTTCAACATTGATGAAGCATTGGGGATCTTGATTACACCTTCTAATTCAGCCCAATCGTTGAGATCTTCAATTGATTGCTTGATTTCGTCGGTAGTCATGGAGGGATAAGTTTGTCCAGCCTTTTCATAAACACCGACCCTTTTGCTCTAAAAAGGTGATGTTGAGAGAACAAAGCCTTGATCATCAAGGGTCTTGATAGCAGGTGGGAGAGGACTTTTTCTGCTTCCTCATCATTGATGAATGTGACAAGGAAGGTTTCATGAAGAGGGAAATTCCTGAGAATATCAACTGCAAATTGTTTTTAAGGGTAGTAGCAAGGGGGCCCGCTTGGAAGCATCAGTGGTTGAAGAGTCCTTGCCTTGATCTTCACTGGTGAGCCATGGTGGAGCAGGTAAAGGTTCCCCTCCCCAACGGGGATCGTAGGAAGACTGAAAACCGAAAGTCAGAACTGCTGTGACTGCACTGGGCAAAGTCAACAAGCAGACTCCCGTATCTATCATAGTTAGGTTGGCCAGCAACAGCTTTAAGAGCACTAAGTCTATCTTTGCATTTCTTTTTTAGGGGTATAGTGGATTTGTTAAAGGGTACATCTACTCCAAGATATCTGTAAGGTTTAACGGCTAATGTTTTCACCCTGCAAATAGATGGGTGGGGGATGCGTTTGTTTGTTAATATCTTTGTTTTACAGGAAGATATTAGAGGCCTAGTCGATTACAAATTGTTTGAACTTCATTAAAGCGGACTCATCTTTTATGCCCTTTGTATGGATCATTATGTCATCGGCATAGCTTATACCCATATGTTTAGGTGAGGTAGGGAGCATTTAGAGAGCATTACTGAAAAAAAAAGACCAAAATAGTGCGATTTTCATGAATCTTTGACGAAAAATGAGGCGTGAGCGAGTCTCCAAGATTATCACGAAAGAAAGGATTTTCCTATTGTTTGCCCCCTCTCCATTATTAATAATTAACTTGAAATGATTTTACGGGGAAAACATAAAGCAAAGTGTTTTATTTGCTGGGTAAAAAATTGGAATATCTCAAATATTTTTTATTTTGTGAGGGGTAAAGAGATAGATATTTTGGTGAGTGTCAAAAACGTTACAAATTTAATTTTTTTCCGCATGAAGATAACCAATTTTACATTCATTGATTCCATAGATACTTGGGTGTTTGACATATTCTACGAGGGGAAGTGTCACCAGTGCCGCAGGTGCCACCAGATCAGAAAACGATGCTGTCATTTGTCATAATCAGTTTTTTTTTTCTCTTGTTGTTTTTTTTTCTGATCTTATTGAAACTTTTCAATCATTCTGGACAGGGCTTCTAAAGGTATACCAAAAAGCAAAAAATCGGACGACAAATAACGGAAAATGCCATGAACAGCAGCGTTCATCCATTGTTCAAGCAGGCACTGGACGGGCACCAAAAAGTCAAAAGGACGCCGGTTGTGGTTCGTATGTTAGATTTCTGCGGCAAGCGTAACAGTTGGATGATCAGGCCTTGATCCAACATGAGGTTGGCCCAGACTGGGCGTTGGGGCAACCCTGAAACTCGCCCCCCAGGTAAACTCCAGGTAATGGAAGTTTAATCGACATTGGGGAGACTGCCCTCAATACTGAAAAAAGGGCTACTCCCTTTTTGTCACCAACATTAACACATGAGCGAGCCAGCGCCTCAATCCCTCATATCACTCACAGAAGTACACTACATGATATACAGTCTCATCAACCACACAAACTCTACAGGCACCATCCTCCTCCACCTTCCCATACAATAACGACACTCTAGCAGATAGAATACCATGTAAAAACTTATACATATGCTCTTGCGCTACCGTCCACAGGATGGATATGGGGTGCATAAAACCAGCCACTTTGGTGGCAAAATCTAAATCTAATCCCTCAGAGGGATGTCTAATTTCGCAAACTTACTCCAAATGCTTCCCAGTCATACATAAGGATATAAGGAACTTCAGGAGCCCTTATATCTCCCATTAACACTTTATGCAAAACCCTAATCTTAATTTGTCGCGGCACCCACACGGACATCATCACCCTCAACAACCGTAAACAGTCCGAAAATCTATCCCCAAACGTCCTAAATAACACATCATAAACACACTCAAGACATCCTCTTGAAAGATCCTCCATGAAGCACTGTGCTTTAACATAAAACACACAATACACGTTTTTGAAGATCAAATAACCCCAGACCTTCCTTTCTTACTGGCAACGTGATGACTTCCTCCACAACCATTCACACTTTGAGGACCACAAGAACTTAAAATCCTACTCTGAATCCTTCGTATCACCACGGTAGTTAAAAGGTACACCACTGCTACATAACATACCTTACTGTACAGGAGGGTATTTACAGTAATGGTTCTCTGCACGAGTGTTAAATGATAAGGCCGGAGTCCAATAGACAATGCTATTCTCAACTCTCTCCTAATTTGCAACCCTCGCCTCCTCTCACTCGCATACACAAACCCAAAGATCATCGTTAGGGAGCAACCCCAGTCCCTACAGCGTTCCCACTCACCACGACCCAATATCTTAGATATATCAATGTTCACTTCCATACCTGACGCCTTCCCAAACTTTTCCGCCAGTCTTTCCAGTGCAAGAAGGTTCGTGTGTTCATTCACTAATAACGTCGTGTCATCTACATATCCCACAATAACTGGATAAACTCTCCTACCCACACCCATCCTACTACCAAAAACTCTATCTCTCACTATCCTATAGAATGGGTCTTGCACACAATCGAAGAGCATCTGAGACAATGGACAGCCCTGCCTCAGACCTCTACCCATAGGTACAACCCCACCTAATCGACTGTTAACCTGAATTCTGGCCAGTGCCCCGCTATATAATGTATCCACCCACCTTACTATTCCTTCCCAAACCTCTGCTTATGTGAGATACAATGCAGTGCTTCCTTTCCACCGAATTATATGCCCTTCTTCAATCAAGGGCAAATAATGCCCTCTTTCTTCCAGTGTCATGCAGTGCACTCACCAAGTCCACAATAATTGAATGTCCCGATAACATGGATCTACCCAGGATACCATATTGTCCAGGCGTGACTACACGACCCACTACACACTTTATTCAGTTGCCCAACACCTTGGCGAAGATTTCATAATCGGCGCACAATAGGTAAATAGCACGATAATCGCCAATACCCACCTACTTCTTATCCTTAGGGACAAGCATCACAACTGCTGTCGACTGCACGGACCCCAATCTACCTTCATTTTAATTACACTCATCAGATGTACGAAAAAACCATAATAATTCCCAATGCTTAACATAAGATTCAATTGGAATGCCATAGCTGACAGTGCCCTAAAAATGTCCTCCTGCACAATGGCGCTCCCAACGGTATCCTGTCCCGTTCCTTAAGATTACGCGACTTTCCCTCACAAATATCAGACAATGTGCTTTCGTCCACCACCTTCATTTCCCAATTCTGCTCAAACCATCTATCTACAAAAACATCTATCGCTTCAGTGGTTTGCAGGACTTGGACCTCCCTGAAGCCCCGGACATCACAATGAACCTTTATAGATGGCATTGTAGTTGCCTGCCTCCTCTGCCACTGTGCTTGTAAAACACAGGCTGATGGTCTATCTCCTATAAAACCTCCTCCACTGCTGCCTGTACCCTCACTGCATCATACTACTCATTATGCAATCTCTTCAAACTCTCCATTTCACCCACGCGATACACCCCCACTGCCGCCCCTTTACTATGATATTGCCTCTGGCCATGCCCCATGTCTGTGACGCTCTATCTCCACAAGGTCAATCCTGGTGACACTCTGTCGGTCCGTCCTACAGGGACATTCCACAGCCATGTGTCCATACCCTCACAAATCCTACAAGTCCATCATTGTCCTTCATAGGAGACCATTAGTTGTGTTCCAAATCTTCCAGGACTACCTAGGATGGCACAGGGTACTTCAGAGACATTTTGAGAGAGTACATCCTATTGCACCCCCAGAATTGGGCCTCAATGTATATAATGTATATTTCTATTTTCTATAATTTTATATTGCTGATATTATCGATAATAGCTAAATCGTTAATATCTTGCTTTATACTATTATTAGACTATTATTTGACTTATTTGACCTATTTGACTTAGCTATATTTATTAGGTAGGATGTGATATTTTATATTGAGCTCGAGTGTCGTAACTGCCTTGGAGTTGGCAAACTACTGTTATGCTGCCGGCGTCTAGTTGCTGGGAGGAGTCAGTCGCTGAACACACCTGGAGCTGGGTGGTTGTTCCTCTTCCCTCTCTCTTGGCCTGCTGACCATCGTCGAGTCAACACCTCACTCTTATTTCTACTTGTTTTCTCGACATTAGACTCTGTTGGGTAGAGTATGCATTCGATGGTGAGACGAATCATACTTCTCAGGACTCTGTGTAACTCTGTTCACAGAGAATAGACTAGACAGTGATTATTCGACGTTGTTCTGGGTTGTGTGTCACATTGACACTCTGATACAACTCAGGTCTCTAGCTATAGCTCTGGACCTAATTCGATAAGGCATCTGTGCACAGCCAGTTTGGGATTGTTTATGCTGAACCTAGCTTCAGTAGAAAGGGAGTTTTGTGACTGTTTTGGAGGATCTACTGATGGTCCCCAGTTAGGTCGATTTTCTATCTCCTTGTTCCTGACGCTGTGTTGCTGTTGCCTGTTATATTGCTGTTCTGCGAATTGGTCATTTTACTGGACAATCAAGCTGTTCTGATTGTCAGTTTGTTAGAGCAGATAGCTTAAGAGTTGTTCTGTCGTACACTGGTTGAGTCGAGTCTTAGAGTTACCGGGAGCACACTCATACACACATTTATTCTTATTTGTATATATTATTGTTATTACTGACATTGTACCTGATGGTACTTCTGAGTCATTTATATATATGTGCCTTCAGCACAGACTTATTGTATATGAGAGCAGTGTAGGAGCTACCCTCCTAATTAACCTCCTAATTGATATCTTAATATCTTTATATTTGATTTACTTTGCTACCCTAGATTTTCTCACTTTGTTAATAAACCTTTTAAATATCTGTTTGGTTAGTACCCTATCAGTTGCAATCCTCTTAAGCTATATAATATGTCGGATAACTGAACCAGGATACTGACTTTGTTGCAAAAGCCCAGTAACAGGCTGGATGCTAGAAGGGCTATCCTTTCTAGTGTTCACTGGAGATGTCTATTACTAATAGATATCGTGTCATTTTGTAACACATCCCCTCATACAAACCAGTATACACGCCAGTCATCCACGCTCCCAGTTACTCCACATTTATTTTCGGTGTCCTCAAAGGGAACATGACGTAGTTTCACCCAAGTGTATCATTTGGACACATCCACCAGGCTCAATTTGGCATCTGAATTCACCTCCATCACTACGTCATGAAATTTATCAACCACCTTGTCATACACCTGAGCAGATACCAACTTGACAAACAATCATTTAGTTCCATTCATCACTACACCATAGAGATCCTCGTCTACTATTCCTTATGTGTCTCAAATGATGGTGGATGGTAGTACATTTGCCCCTTCAGCAGTTCAATTCCAAATGTAATTACACGTTTCTCAATCGTGTGGCCATTATGTTCACGGGCAAACCACCTGGAGAGGTTGGAAGAACCATCACAGCAGGTCCACACAATCCACTGTCTAGGCGGCTGAGGAGGCCAAAATAATAATAATAATAATAATTTTAATTTTACAAGTACATTTAAAAGTTATACAGACCATTGCTGACATCATTGACATACTACTATATGAAAAGCCGCTTCTTATCCTTAGCATTTCACGCAAATTAGGTCAGTTTTGTCCCAGGATGTGACCCACACCAGTCCACTAACACCCAGGTACCTATTTTAAACTGATGAGTAAACACGGACAGCAGGTGTCTTATGGAAACACGTCCCTAATGTTTTCCAGCTGTACCGGAGGTGATTTGAAACCTGGACTTCAGTGTGTGAGCCAAGTGTGTTAGCGATACAAGATACAATATGTTTTACAAGACTGTACAAAGTTGTTTTTACATACATAGAAAATATATATGCCCGAACATACATTGTTCTTCCCCAGTATCCACTGATCTACCCCATTATCCACTGATCTACCCCAGCATCCACTCATATACACCTGCTTTCACTGATCTACCCAAGCATCTACTCATGTACACCTTCTTTCACTGATCTACCCAAGCATCTACTCATGTACACCTGCATCCACTGATTTACCCCAGCAGTCACTGATCTACCTCAGCATCCAATGATATACCCAAGCATCCACTGGTCTACCCCAGCATTCACTGATCTACCCCAGCATTCACTGATCTATCCCAGCATCAACTAATCTACCCCAGCATCCACCGATCTACCCAAGCATCCACTGGTCTACCCCAGCATTCACTGATCTACCCCAGCATCCAATGATATATCCCAGCGTTCACTGATCTACCCGAGGATTCGCTGATCTACCCCAGCATTCACTGATCTACCCCAGCATCAACTAACCTACCCCAGCAGTCACTGATCTACCCCAGCATCATCTATGGAGGTTCCTCAGTACAGGTTAAATAATCATCTTGGGATACAACCTGATTTCCTCTCAAACTTGCAGATGTTTCTCCTCCATTATTACATCCAGGTGAATATAAAATGCAGTATGTATATATAACCCTAAGGTTTTTAAAATTTACTATAAAAAAGCCTATGGTTCGTAGTTCTTCAAAACATAAATTGAGTTTTGTAATATAAGCAATAAATTACATGTTTTGCCTGACTTAAATTTGTTATATAATTATTTTTTAAGTCTTTTATAATTGTAAACCTTTTTTATAATTTTACAAAATCCTAACATTCACAGTTATTTTTAAAAAAAATCTTGAGCATTACTATAAATATTACATAATTTCTATATACATAATAGGAAATGACTAAAAAAAATATTTTTGTTTACGTTTTATGATTAAAAAAAACGTATTTTGATGAGTAACTAATATATTTTATTTTCTTTAGTCATTTAACCCACATACGTAATATGTATAATAATACATACTATCTTTATTTACTACCAGTACATGGTCGATCACCATGCCCAGCCCTTCTAGGGCAGGGTAGGTGCAAAGGCTGGAGCTTGCTACCATCTGCGGCTCGCAAGCCTGTCCTTCCCTTCAGCCTCCTTGGGGCGGGGAAGGTGGCAGACCAGAGTGGCCTAACATCTATCTACCAACCTGCCTAGTGCTTGTGGGTGAATATGGCTAGGCCTGGGACCAGTTGGTCCCGCTGCTGAGGGGTACCCCCTCCCATGGGAGACTTAGGTCTCTGCTACTCCCACGCCAGGGAGCCGGAGCCGGGTCGCCATCTGGTAAAGACCCGGGCCGGGAGATTTCCCGGTGAATCAACACCTACCCTACCAGTACATGTACAAGGTATACAGACCATAGCTGACATCAATGACATACTATTATATAGAAAGCACCTTGTTATGCTGAGCATTTCCCGCAAATTAGGTCAGTTTTGTCCCAGGATGCGACCCACACCAGTCCACTAACACCCAGGATGTGACCCACACCAGTCCATGCCACCCACACCAATCCACTAACACCCAGGATGCCACCCACACCAGTCCACTAACACCCAGGATGCCACCCACACTAGTCCACTAACACCCAGCAACCCACCCACACCAATCCACTAACACCCAGGATGCCACCCACACCAGTCCACTAACACCCATGATGCCACCCACACCAGTCCACTAACACCCAGGATGCCACTCACACTAGTCCACTAACACCCAGGAGGCCACCCACACCAATCCATTTCCACCCAGGATGCCACCCACACAAGTGCACTAACACCCAGGATGCCACCCACACCAGTCCACTAACACCCATGATGCCACCCACACCAGTCCACTAACACCCAGGATGCCACTCACACTAGTCCACTAACACCCAGGAGGCCACCCACACCAATCCATTTCCACCCAGGATGCCACCCACACAAGTGCACTAACACCCAGGATGACACCCACACCAGTCCAAAAACACCCAGGATGCGACCCACACCAGTCCACTAACACCCAGGATGACAACTTTTATAGTAGCGCTATTAAGTGGTGATATCCATACTAATCCAGGACCTCAATCTATGGTAAAGGTGCAAAACAGACAGATAAGTCATGGTGATAATGACGGTCTAGTAGCTAGTAATGATAACCTTAACTCCATATGTAATGCACAGACAACAGATCCATTCTTAATAGTATCTCAAACACCACCAGACATATGTATACACCGAACTAAGGTACGAAAGAAGAACAGTAAACTTACCATATGTAAAATGTGTGAGGGGTGGGTGCATAATGTATGTGTGTTCAATTATTTTAATGGTGCCAGATTTCATTTTGTTTGTAACAAATGCACTTTGGCACAGTTACCCTTTAGCAATGATGACATTGATTTACCTATTTTTAATGCTAATGACCCCTTCCAAAATTGGAAGAGATTAGGATTCTAGCTAACAGAACTAGAGCGGCAGTTATATCCATCTCGGAATCCTGGTTGGATGATACGGTGACTGACAACGAGGTCAAAATAGAAGGTGACAACATAAAACGCTTAGATAGGAATTGAAAAGGTGGTGGGGTATGTGGAAATAAATGGTATAAAATACCGACACAATGGAAAAAATAAACACATAAGCAGTATAATGTGATCCTTTATTGACAACGTTTCGAAGAATCCTAGAATCATCACTCATCTGTATATCCAACAACTTCAACCAGAACAACGGCTTCTACAACATAGCTGAACCTATTGCCAAGAAACTTCTTCAACGCTATCCCACCTAGAACTCAAGAATGGTACACTGCAGGTCCTTTAAGTCACACTATGTTTTTAACTATCACACTACTTTTAAGACTCACATGCAGCTTTCTCCACCTGACCCAGCATTCTCCACCTGACTGTACCCTTTATATATCTCCATGTTGCTCATTTTCCAGGTAGATCTGTCTGTGACTCGATAAAGCCCACTGCGTGGGCGAAACGTTGTCAATAAAGGATCACATTATACTGCTTATGTGTTTATTTTTCCATTGTGTCGGTATTTTATACCATTTATTTCCATCGTGTCAAACACTGCAGTAGAAATGTATCCTTCACACAGAGAATACCTGGATCTTCTTCTAAAAGCTTACTCACTTCGCAATAGACACAATTTTCTTCGTGACTGTATCCAAGAAATGGTGTTACCAAGATCTACTCCTCCTCAAATTGCCAACATTAAACCTCCTTTCTCCGCAACTGCACGAACTTACCTTGAAGAGTGTGCAGATGACCTGAACAACGCTACAAAGGAAACTTTTCTTCAAGCCAGGACACTAGGCACGACACTCCGGGGTAACATGAACAGACGCACCGCCGAAATTATTCGCAGCAGAGTTACCACAGCTAATGTTCAGCAAAAAATCAGACTTACTAGGAAACTCCAAACTCTTTGCGATAATTCTCAGTGGAAAAGTTTAGGAAGACCTGAAATTATTCAAAATCTTTCAACTCGTCCACTGTCAACCACAGAAACTGAAGCCCTCAGCTTAGGTCTCAAATTTGCAACAGGAATCACGAAACCAAAACAAGACCTCAATTTCATCGCTAAAAACTACAGACACAATGACTCCGATTTCCAAAAAGGCTATCTTCAAGGCATCATCTCAGCAGCCATCTCAACACACAGTACCCCAGTCATACCTCGACGTTACATCATTGCACTTAAAACTTTAGCAGAAGACACGCCCATCAGGGTTACCACCGCTGATAAAGGAGGTGGTGTCGTAATCTTGAACACTGACGATTACAGGAACAAAATGCTTAATCTACTTAATGACCCAGATACCTACAAACCTCTCACTATTAATCAAGTGGACAACCTCACCAAAACATTTCTTCACAAGACTCGCCGCATTCTGAGGGAATCAGAACTAGGAAAGAAACTTCTACACACCATTCCCAGCAACCCCAGACCTGCCAGAATGTACGGTCTGCCAAAACTCACAAACCAGGTATCCCATTGAGGCCCATATCCTCGGGAATAGGCAGTGCTCCCCACCAAATCTCAGGAATTCTCGCTAAACACCTCTCCAAACTTTTGGGCACCATCAGTCCAGCACATCTCAAACACTCTGGTGACCTTCTCAATCGGATTCGCAACATCAACATCAGAAACAAGAAACTCTCCAGCCTTGATGTAACATCCCTATTCACCAAAGTACCTACTACACAAGCTATCGATCTCTTTCGCAGGAAAATTGACGACTCGCTTGATCTTCCTCTTCCAGCCAGCGATTTCATCGACCTTGTTGAACTATGTGTGGGCTTTACATGTTTCTCTTCGAAAACCAACTCTTTCAGCAAACTTTTGACTACCCATGGATCGCCACTTAGTGCCGTCCTTGCGAACCTATATATGGAACATTTGGAAGCCGAGCGATTTTCCACTATTATTCCTCTTCTGTCACCTGGCTTCGTTATGTTGATGACATTCTCATCATAACTCCCAGACGCTTCAACGTTCAAGCTCTCCAACACGAACTCAACCAGGTTGAGCCATCAATCCAGTTTACACTAGAAGAAGAAGTCGACAACACTCTTCCTTTCCTTGATGTTCTTCTCTGCAAAGCTGACCATGAACTTCGTTTTAAAGTCTATCGAAAACCTACCAATCAACACGATCTTCTCCACTTCTACTCTCACCACGACACCAAAATTAAACGTGGTGTAATTATAGGCTTTTTCCTGCGCGCACTCAAAATCTGCAGCAGTGAGTTCCTTGAAGAAGAATGCTCCTCATTGAACAAGTTTTTTCCAAACTTCACTATCCTCGTCACTTCATTAGAGACTGCAGACGACGGGCATTAAACATCTTCAACACACCCAGAGAAGACAATGCTGAGAAGAGATACATAGTCCTTCCCACCAACTCCATTTCCAAACAAGTTTCCAACATTTTTCTAAGACCTCATTCCGAGTATCCACCTCCACA
This sequence comes from Cherax destructor, assembly GCA_009830355.1. Taxonomy (NCBI): domain Eukaryota; kingdom Metazoa; phylum Arthropoda; class Malacostraca; order Decapoda; family Parastacidae; genus Cherax; species Cherax destructor. Next base: position 21,968 of record WNWK01020638.1, on the reverse strand, counting down.
TCCACCACCATTAAGGACATTACCAGTAACAGACAGGAAAAGCTTCAATCCACGGCAGGGGTATACACAATCCCTTGTAATGGCTGCAGCAAATTATACGTTGGCGAAACATCCAGAGACCTACAAACACGCATTTCAGAACACCAGTACGCAGGCAGATCTGACGACTCAAGAAATGCCTGTGTTCAACACCGAAATTTACACAACCATTTAATCAACTACAGAAACGCAAGACTCATCGCCAGAGAAGACAACACGCAATACCGAAGAATCCTAGAATCATCACTCATCTGTATATCCAACAACTTCAACCAGAACAACGGCTTCTACAACATAGCTGAACCTATTGCCAAGAAACTTCTTCAACGCTATCCCACCTAGAACTCAAGAATGGTACACTGCAGGTCCTTTAAGTCACACTATGTTTTTAACTATCACACTACTTTTAAGACTCACATGCAGCTTTCTCCACCTGACCCAGCATTCTCCACCTGACTGTACCCTATATATATCTCCATGTTGCTCATTTTCCAGGTAGATCTGTCTGTGACTCGATAAAGCCCACTGCGTGGGCGAAACGTTGTCAATAAAGGATCACATTATACTGCTTATGTGTTTATTTTTCCGTGGGGTATGTGCCTACATTAGGAACGACTTAGCCTATAATCGAAGACCTGATTTAAATGACAATAAACTGGAGATTCTATGGTTTGAAGTGTTGCTTCCCAAGACCAAACCCTTCTTAGTAGGAACTAGTTATCGCCCTCACACCTATGACCAGTTCTTAGAGGACTTTTCTAGAGTCTTGTCAGGACTTGATGACAATGACGAGACAGTAATGCTGGGTCTTTATTTTTTCCAAAATGGCGGACTACCGGAGGAGAGTAAACACCGTCTGTTTGGAATTGTTAATTATTATTATTATTATAATCATGGGGAAGCGCTAAACCCGTAGGATTATACAGCGCCCTGTGGGGAGGTCGATGGAAGGTATTCAGGCTTAATTCAGGGAACTGGAGCACAGATCCAATTCCCTAGATCAAGAGCCCCTCACCAGCATCAAGGAACCTCCCTTGAGGGGCTTGGAATTGTTAAAAGGAGCTGTCTACCCGAGCAATAGCGACGTCATCCTACCTCTCATAATTCGAGATACGTACATACTTTCAAGGAGGAGGAGGAGGTGTTGATTCACGGGAATTCTCCCGGTCCGGGTCTTTACCAAATGGCGACCCGGCTCCGGCTCCCTGGCGTGGGAGTAGCAGAGACCTAAGTCTCCCATGGGAGGGGATACCCCTCAGCGGTGGGACCAACTGGTCCCAGGCCTAGCCATATTCGCCCACAAGCAAAGTAGGTAGATAGTTGCTAGGCCCCTCTGGTCTGCCACCTTCCATTCCCCAAGGAGGCTGACGGGAAGGGCAGGCTTGTGAGCCGCAGATGGTAGCAAGCTTCAGCCTTGGCACCTACCCTGCCCTAGAAGGGCTGGGCATGGTGATCAATCATACTTTCAAGGAGGAGGAGGAGGTGTTGATTCACCGGGAAATCTCCCGGCCCGGGTCTTGACCAGATGGTGACCCGGCTCCGGCTCCCTGGCGTGGGAGTGGCAGAGACCGAAGTCTCCCATGGGAGGGGTACCCTCAGCGGTGGGACCAACTGGTCCCAGGCCTAGCCATATTCGCCCACAAGCACGTAGGTAGATAGTTGCTAGGCCCTCTGGTCTGCCACCTTCCCGCCCCAAGGAGGCTGACGGGAAGGGCAGGCTTGCGAGCCGCAGATGGTAGCAAGCTCCAGCCTTGGCACCTACCCTGCCCTAGAAGGGCTGGGCATGGTGATCGACCATATACTTTCAAGGAGGAGGAGGAGGTGTTGATTCACCGGGAAATCTCCCGGCCCGGGTCTTTACCAGATGGCGACCCGGCTCCGGCTCCCTGGCGTGGGAGTAGCAGAGACCGAAGTCTCCCATGGGAAGGGGGTACCCCTCAGTGGTGGGACCTACTGGTCCCAGGCCTAGCCATATTCGCCCACAAGCACGTAGGTAGATAGTTGCTAGGCCCCTCTGGTCTGCCACCTTCCCCGCCCCAGGGAGGCTGACGGGAAGGGCAGGCTTGTGAGCCGCAGATGGTAGCAAGCTCCAGCCTTGGCACCTACCCTGCCCTAGAAGGGCTGTGCATGGTGATCGACCCTACTTTCAAGATCCCTACCGAGGATTTGTACGAGGTTTCCCTGAATAGTAACGCAAGACATAGCAGCATATGTGTAGATAACCTAGGATAACCCAAAAAAAGTCAGAGTGACTTATTTCCATTGGGGTCCTTTTTATACCTTAATTTTTTACATTGTTGGATATATATGTAATTATATTATAAAGGATATATGTATACACTAGGAATAAGGTAAAAAGAGTTATTTACATTTACATGTGTGTTAGCTTAAAAAATAAAAAAAATCATTCTCCTCCCTTTCTGTCGCTACATAATAAGAACCTTCAAAACCAGGGATGCCAAGCCCATGTTGACACTTTACAGATCGCTTGTTCTATCTAGGCTGGAATATTGCTGCACACTAACTGCACCTTTCAAGGCGGGTGAAATTGCTGACCTTGAAAATGTGCAGAAAACCTTCACCGCATGCATAAGTGCGATAAACCACCTAAATTACTGGGAACGCTTGAAGTTCCTAAACCTGTACTCTCTAGAACGCAGGCGGGAGAGATACATTATTATATACACATGGAAAATTCTCGAGGGCTTAGTACCAAACTTGCACACAAAAATCACTCCCTACGAAAGCAAAAGACTCGGCAGGCGATGTAACATCCCCCCAATGAAGAGCAGGGGTGCCACTAGCACGTTGAGGGACAACACAATAAGTGTCAGGGGCCCAAGATTGTTCAACTGCCTCCCAGCATACATCAGGGGGATTACCAACAAGCCCCTGGCTGTCTTCAAGCAGGCACTGGACAGGCACCTCAAGTCGGTACCTGATCAGTCGGGCTGTGGTTCGTACGTTGGACTGCGTGCCGCCAGCAGTAACAGCCTGGTTGATCAGGCTCTGGTCCAACAGGAGGCCTGGTCACAGACCGGGCCGCGGGGGCGTTGACCCCTGGAATTCTCTCCAGGTAGACATTCATTAGGTGCCTTTTGGTTCTCTTCTTGAACTGGCTCATGCTATGACTGGCTTTGACATGTGCAGGCAGTCTGTTCCATTCTTTTATTGCTGTACAATAAAAGGTGTTTGAAGCCTGGCCACTGACTGTGGGTACTACAAAATTGTGCTCTCATCCCCTAGTACTATGACTGCTTTCGTTCCCAGCCTTGACAAAATTGGCAGCAAGATTTTCTGGACACTGTGAGCAATTTTATAAACTTGATTTAAGTTGTTTTACTCTGTCTTTAATATTCAGCATATCCAATTGTTGTAATTCATCCTGGCCTACATGCTCTCTTGGACACAGGTCCAGGATGAATCTTACCATTTTGTTCTGGGTGATTTGCAGCTTATCTTTCAGTTTTTTTGTCAAGGCAGATTATCATGAAGAGCAAGGGTAGTCCATATGACATTGTATAAGGGCTAGACATAGGGTCCTGCGAGCCTCAGTAGGTAGACACTGTGCTTGTCTGTAGAGGGTTGTGGACACGTATCAAGAACGGCCCATTGTCGTCAACGCTAGCCTGGAGGTGTGCCTTCGCGATGTTTTGGCACATTATTCATGGATTCGTCTTCATAATATTCCATTCGAAGCGAACGAAGTGGATGTACGACGTGAGTATGGACGTTATGGAACTATACATGCTGTCAACGTGGGGCGATGGTCCCAAGGAATCTATGCAGGTATGTTAGAGGGGTCTTTTTCCATGAAAATGACTTTGAGACATCCTATACCCTCATATGTGACATTGGAGGCGTTCAGGACGCAAATCTACGTTACCTACCCGGGGTAGGTAAGGACGTGCCGTCTGTTTGTTGACCCTGGTCAAATGGCCGCGACTTGCAAGTGACGGAGGTGGCAGCAGCACAACTAGTGCCGTTATGGACGAGTGTGTACAACCAACGAAGTTTGCCTTATTGGTGGTACATAATGTTCTACAGGTTCTACCTGCAAATAGGACGTGGAAGAGATCGTCTCGACGTTTCCACCAGCATCTGAGGGTGATCAAGTTGGTGGTGCCGCGGGTGCATCACCTCTGGTGGAAGGGGTGCTGAGCCCGCCATTAGTGTTGCCCGGTTTTGAAGATATTCAGAGGCTACTCGACAGCCCATCGCCGATGGATTTACTGTCTACGACAGTGATTTCGCCTGTGGTGGAGACTGTACTTGTGTGTAGTGTGGGTGCAGAGGGAAGGCGTGTGCCTCATAAATCTATGGTAGAGGCGGACGTGGAGGTGCACAAGGAAGATGGTGATGGAGACATGGATTATGAGGGAGCTTCCCATAAGAGGCCCAGTGCAACTGTGAAGGATGACGTACTAACACCGGGTCAGAGGTCAAGCAAAATGGCTTGGGCAGATGTGGTCAAAAGTAACGAAGGTGCTCCCTTAGGTAAGTTAGGTGGGGGTGGTGGGAAGTCAGCTAGGAGTAATAGTGGAAAGTCCAGGTCAGGTTTGTCAGCGGCAGGAAAGCAAAATGATAAAACCCCGCCATTGTCTTCAAGTGCATTACAATTAATGTTAATGGCCTCTGTACAGAGGTCAAGAGACGATGGGTGGAGGTATCACTATGACGTTTGGATGTTGATGTGTTCTTTATGCAAGAACATAATTTTATGTGTGGAAGTGAGTTGCGAGTGCGAGGGTATACATGTTATGTGGGGAACTCGGACAAGTTCAAAGGTGGGGTTGTGGTAGGCATACGGGAGACCAGTCCTTTTACGTTGTTGGCATGGGATTGGGGCGGTGGGGGACGGGTTGTGCGTGTTGTGGGAACATGGCGGCACATACAGGTAGGTTTTGTTTGTGTGTATGCCAGCGACGTCCAATAGATGGGTGAAGAAGGATTTTGTGCGTGAGCATTTAGTATATTTTCTAAGGGAACTCCCCTTAGTTTCCGTGATTGGCGGAGATTGGAATTAAGTTACCAGGGGAAAGGATGTTGAACCAAGAGGAGGGTGTCTCTTAGAGATTTTAAGGGATGTACTGCGGGTGGTTGGTTTTGTTGACATTTTTGGGGGTGGGGGTGGAATGTAGATTTTACCTTTTGTCAAAGAGGTTATGCCGCGCATTTGGATAGGGTATATATCACTGATTTAATACGTAGTGGGAGGGTAGAATGCGTGGATTTGGGTTTCTCATACCAACGGGGCGTTCTGGTAGCTCCTTTTAACAATTCCAAGCCCCTCAAGGGAGGTTCATTGATGCTGGTGAGGGGCTCTTGATCTAGGGAATTGGATCTGTGCTCCAGTTCCCTGAATTAAGCCTGATTACCTTCCATCGACCTCCCCACAGGGCGCTGTATAATCCTACGGGTTTAGCGCTTCCCATGATTATAATAATAATAATAATAATAATTAACAATTCCAAACAGAAGGTGTTTACTCTCCTCCGGTAGTCCGCCATTTTGGAAAAAATAAAGACCCAGCATTACTGTCTCGTCATTGTTATCAAGTCCTGACAAGACTCTAGAAAAGTCCTCTAAGAACTGGTCATAGGTGGGAGGGCGATAACTAGTTCCTACTAAGAATGGTTTGGTCTTGGGAAGCAACACTTCAAACCATAGAATCTCCAGTTTATTGTCATTTAAATCAGGTCTTCGATTATAGGCTAAGTCGTTCCTTATGTAGGCACATACCCCACCACCTTTTCAATTCCTATCTAAGCGTTTTATGTTGTCACCTTCTATTTTGACCTCGTTGTCAGTCACCATATCATCCAACCACGATTCCGAGATGGATATAACTGCCGCTCTAGTTCTGTTAGCTAGAACCTAATCTCTTCCAATTTTGGAAGAAGTGATCTTTCGTCGACATGAATAAAGTGAAGGCCTGTTGTTATAAATCAGTCATAATCATCAATAAATGACAAGGGGTCATTAGCATAAAAAATAGGTAAATCAATGTCATCATTGCTAAAGGGTAACTGTGCCAAAGTGCATTTGTTACAAACAAAATGAAATCTGGCACCATTAAAATAATTGAACACACATCCATTATGCACCCACCCCTCACACATTTTACATATGGTAAGTTTACTGTTCTTCTTTCGTACCTTAGTTCGGTGTATACATGTCTGGTGGTGCTTGAGATACTATTAAGAATGGATCTGTTGTCTGTGCATTACATATGGAGTTAAGGTTATCATTACTAGCTACAAGACCGTCATTATCACCATGACTTATCTATCTGTTTTGCACCTGTACCAGATTGAGGTCCTGGATTAGTATGGATATCACCACTTAATAGCGCTACTATAAAAGTTGTCATCCTGGGTGTTAGTGGGCTGGTGTGGGTCGCATCCTGGGTGTTTTTGGACTGGTGTGGGTGTCATCCTGGGTGTTAGTGCACTTGTGTGGGTGGCATCCTGGGTGTTAGTGGATTGGTGTGGGTGGCCTGCTGGGTGTTAGTGGACTAGTGTGGGTGGCATCCTGGGTGTTAGTGGACTGGTGTGGGTCACATCCTGGGTGTTAGTGGACTGGTGTGGGTTTGCATCCTGGGACAAAACTGACGTAATTTGCGGAAAATGCTCAGCATAACAAGGTGGTTTCTATATAATAGTATGTCATTGATGTCAGCTATGGTCTGTATACCTTGTACATGTACTGGTAGTAAATAAAGATAGTATGTATTATTATACAGGAGGAGGAGGAGGTGTTGATTCACAGGGAATTCTCCCAGCCCGGGTCTTTACCAGATGGCGACCTCCCTGGCGTGGGAGTAGCAGAGACCTATGTCTCCCATGGGAGGGGGTGCCCTCATCGGCAGGACCAACTGGTCCCAGGCCTAGCCATATTCGCCCATAAGCACGAGGCAGGTAGGTAGATAGATGCTAGGCCACTCTGGTCTGCCACCTTCCCCGCCCCAAGGAGGCTGACAGGAAGGGCAGGCTTGCGAGCCGCAGATGGTAGCAAGCTCCAGCTTTGGCACCTACCCTGCCCTAGAAGGGCTGGGCATGGTGATCGACCTATTATACATATTACGTATGTGGGTTAAATGACTAAAGAAAATAGTGGACCCTCGGTTAACGAATACCCCGGAAATCGTGCAATTATGTAAGTATAATTTTGTAAGTTCTTGTGGAAGTGTATTTTTGGGGGTCTGAAATAGACTAACCTACGTGAAATTTTTCCTTAAGGGAGTAAATTCGTTCGGTAATGGCACTTGAGCAGACTTCAGGAGTGAAATTTTTACGAAACTCGGGGGTCCACTGTATATTAGTTACTCATCAAAATACGTTTTTTTTTAATCATTAAACGTAAACAAAAATATTTTGTTTAGTCATTTCCTATTATGTATATAGAAATTATGTAATATTTATAGTAATGCTCAAGAATTTTTTAAAAAATACCTTTTAATGTAAAGTCTTTGTAAAATTAAAAAAATATGTTTACAATTATAAAATAGTTAAAAGATTTATTAACAAATTTATCAGGCAAAGATGAAAGTTATAAAAACTATCAATTTTATTTAATGGTCGATCACCGCCCTTAGGGCAGGTGGGCCACGGCTGGCTGCCTCTGTCAAGTCCTTCGTCAGCCTCCTTCGGGGTAGACCAGAGGCCAGCACTATTACCTACTGCCTCTGAATATGTAGCCGACAAGGTACCTGGTACTCCATGGAGATCGGCTGCTACCCCACGCCAGAGCCATGTGCCATCTGGTAAGACGGCCTGAGATTTCGAATCAACACTCTCTCTTTTATTTAATGGTCATCACCATGCCCAGCCCTTCTAGGGCAGGGTAGGTGCCAAGGCTGGACTTCTACCATCTGCGCTGGCAAGCCTGCCTTCCGTCAGCCTTGGGGCAGGGAAGGTGGCAGACCAGAGTGGCCTAGCAACTATCTACCTACGTGCTTGTGGGCGAATATGGCTAGGCCTGGGTCCAGTTGGTCCCACCGCTGAGAGGTACCCCCTCCCATGGGAGACTTCGGTCTCTGCTACTTCCATGCCAGGGAGCATCTGGTCAAGACCCGGGCCGGGAGATTTCCCGGTGAATCAACACCTCCTCCTTTTATTTAATAAACTACGAACCAGACTTTCTAAAAGTTAAAAATTTTAAAAACCTTAGGGTTACAAATATATACATACTGCATTTCATATTCACCTGGATGTAATAATGGAAGAGAGACATCTGCAAGTTTGAGAGGAAATCAGGTTGTATCCCAAGATGATTATTTAACCTGTACTGACGAACCTCCATAGATGATGCTGGGGTAGATCACTGGATGCTGGGGTAGATCAGTGACTGCTGGGGTAGATCAGTGAATGCTGAGTTAGATCAGTGAATGCTGGGGTAGATAAGACAATCCTCGGGTAGATCAGTGAATGCTGGGATATATCATTGGATGCTGGGGTAGATCAGTGAATGCTGGGGTAGACCAGTGGATGCTTGGGTAGATCGGTGGATGCTGGGGTAGATCAGTGACTTCTGGTGTAGATTAGTTGATGCTGGGATAGATCAGTGAATGCTGGGGTAGACCAGTGGATGCTTGGGTATATCATTGGATGCTGAGGTAGATCAGTGACTGCTGGGGTAAATCAGTGGATGCAGGTGTACATGAGTAGATGCTTGGGAAGATCAGTGAAAGAAGGTGTACATGAGTAGATGCTTGGGTAGATCAGTGAAAGCAGGTGTATATGAGTGGATGCTGCGGTAAATCAGTGAAAACAGGTGTACATGAGTGGATGCTGGGGTAGATCAGTGGATGCTGGGGTAGATCACTGAAAGCAGGTGTATATGAGTGGATGCTGGGGTACATCAGTGGATAATGGGATAGATCAGTGGATAATGGGATAGATCAGTGGATAATGGGGTAGATCAGTGGATACTGGGGAAGAACAATGTATGCTGGGGCATATTTATTTTCTATGTATGTAAAAAACAACTTTGTACAGTCTTGTAAAACATATTGTATCTTGTATTGCTAACACCTCGGCTCACACACTGAAGTCATGGTTTCAAATCTCCTCTGGTATGGCTGGAAAACATTAGGGACGTGTTTCCATAAGACCTGCTGTCCGTGTTTACCCATTATTATTATCTTTTATTATCTTTATTTACAAGTACATGTACATGGTATACAGGCCTAGCTGACATCAGTGACATACTACTATATAGAAAGTCCCTTGTTATGCTGAGCATTTCGGGCAGATTAGGTCAGTGTCCTAGGATGCGACTCACACCAGTCGACTAACACCCAGGTACCCATTTTACTGATGGGGAACATGGACAACAGGTGTAAAGAAACACGCCCAATGTTTCTTCCCTGGCTGGGAATCGAACCCAGGCCCTAGCCGTGTGAAGCGAGAGCTTTAGCCACCAGACCACCAGAGCCCCATCAGTTTAAAATGGGTACCTGGGTGTTAGTGGACTGGTGTGGGTCACATCCTGGGACAAAGCTGACCTAATTTGCGGGAAATGCTAAGGATAAGAAGCGGTTTTTAAGAACATAAGAAAGAAGGAACACTGCAGCAGGCCTACTGGCCCATGCGAGGCAGGTCCACGTCTCCCACCGGCTTAAGCCAATGCCCCGGCCCAGCCAGGTCAGGTTACATTCACTTAAGGAAGGAGCACGGCATCTGACCTAGTAGCACAAACTAGTCAGGTCCAACTCACACCCACCCGCACCCACTCATATATTTATCTAGCCTATTTTTAAAACTACACAACGTTTTAGCCTCTATAACTGTAATCGGGAGTTTGTTCCACTCATCGACAACTCTATTACCAAACCAATGCTTTCTTATATCCTTCCTGAATCTGAATTTATCCAACTTAAAGCCATTGCTGCGAGTCCTGTCAATACTAGATATTTTTAGCACGCTATTTACATCCCCTTTATTTATTCCTGTTTCCATTTATACACCTCAATCATATCCCCTAATTCTACGCCTTTCTAGAGAGTGCAGATTCAGGGCCTCAGTCTATCCTCATAGGGAAGATTTCTGATACATGTAATCAACTTAGTCATCCTCCTTTGTACGTTTTCCAGTGCATTTATATCCATTCTGTAATACGGTGACCAAAACTGTGCAGCATAATCTAAATGAGGCCTAACCAAGGATATATAGAGTTGAAGAACAACCTGAGGACTCCTATTATTTATGCTTCTTGATATGAAGCCAAGGATTCTGTTCGCTTTATTGCGAACACTTATGCACTGCTGTCTTGGTTTTAGATTATTGCTAACCAGAACTCCTAAATCCTTTTCGCAATCAGTAATATTAAGATCTGCATTATTTAATTTATATGTGGCATGGTTATTGCCCTGTCCAATATTTAGAACTTTGCATTTATCTATATTAAACTGCATCTGCCACTTCTCTGACCACTGCATCAGTCTATTCAAATCTTCCTGGAGTGCTCTAATGTCCTCATTTGAATGAATTGGACGGCCTATTTTGGTGTCATCGGCAAATTTGCTTATGTCGCAATTTATTCCCTCATCTATGTCGTTTATGTAGATTGTGAACAACAAGGGGCCCAATACTGACCCCTGTGGAACACCGCTTGTGACGCTTCCCCACTCTGATTTCTCCCCATTTATGCAAACTCTCTGCTGCCTATTTGTCAACCATGCCTCTATCCAGTAAAAAATTTCTCCTCCTATTCCGTGTGCCTTAATTTTCCTCAATAGTCTCTGATGTGGGACTTTATCAAAAGCCTTACTGAAGTCCATATACACAATATCATATTCATTACCATGATCTACCTCCTCAAATACCTTAGTGAAAAAAGTTATTAAATTTGTAAGGCAAGAACGCCCTTTTGTAAAACCGTGCTGAGATTCGTTGATTAATTTATGCTTTTCAAGATGGCTACGAATTGCCTCGGCAATTATTGATTCCATAAATTTTCGCACTATGGAGGTTAGGCTTATTGGTCTATAGTTCGAAGCTAAGGAAGTGTCTCCTGCTTTGAAAATAGGTATCACATTTGCAATTTTCCACTTATCTGGCACCATGCCAGTTTGCAGTGATATGTTGAAAAGATTAGCGATAGGTTTGCTAAGCTCCTCTTTACATTCCTTTAGAACCCTTGCATACAGTTCATCAGGGCCTGGGTATTTGTTAGGTTTAAATTTATTTATTTGTCTAAGGACCATGTCACTTGTGACCCTAATCGTGCATAGTTTACTATCGTCCTGGTCAACATAATTTATTATTTCTGGAATATCGCTAGTATCTTCCTGTGTAAAAACTGAGAGGAAGTAAGTGTTAAAATTCTACACATTTCCTTATCACTGACGGTGAGCTGACCTGAGTAACTTTTGAGTGGGCCTATCTTGTCCCTAATCTTACTTCTGTATACCTGAAAAAATCCTTTTGGGTTAGTCTTCGATTCTCTTGCAACTTTAACCTCATAGTCTCTTTTTGCTTTTCTTATTCCCTTTTTTATTTCTCTCTTTAACTGAATATATTGATTACTTAATTGCCCCTCTCCTCTTTTGATTCGCCTATATATGCCTCTCTTTTGACCAATGAGATATTTTAATCTATTGTTCATCCATTTAGGATCATTTTTGTTTGATCTGATTTCCCTATTAGGAACATAAGTTGTCTGAGCAGCTAGAACTATTCTCTGGAAAACGTCATATTGGCATCACCACCTACCTGACCCACTGTCAGGTCATTCCAGTTCAGCCCACTCCAGGTAATTTTTCAGTCCTATGAAATCAGCCAGGCGGAAGTCAGGGACAGAGACTTGATTGCCATTATTAGGGTAATTCCATGATATATTAAAACTGAGTGATTTATGATCACTTTCCCCAAGCTCATCATTAACCTGAAGATTATTAATTAGCGATTCCCTGCTGGCAAGAACCAAGTCTAGCAGGTTATTTCCTCTAGTTGGTTCTGTCACCAACTGTTTCAAAAACAATCCTGAATTGTATCAAGAAAGTCACTTGACTCTAAATTTCCTGTCAAATTGCTCCAGTCAACTTGTCTAAAGTTGAAATCTCCCATTAGCACAACATTTTCATATGTAGATGCCTTACGAATTTCATCCCATAGAAGTTTACTGCACTCCCTATCAAGATTTGGGGGCCTGTAAATCACACCCAAGATAAGTTTTACACGGCCCTCGAGAAGCTGTAACCAAACAGATTCAGTGGCTGATGCTTCTAATTTTATATCTTGTCTAACACAACAATTTAAATTGTCTCTGACATACATCGCTACTCCACCACCCTTCCTGTTGACCCTATCAGTGTGGAATAATTTATAGCCTTGTATGTGACATTCAGAAGGCAACTCTCTATCTTTCAGATTGAGCCAGGTCTCTGTTATAGCAATAATATCTATGTTTCCTGCACTTGCAATTAATCTTAACTCATCTATCTTATTTCTTACACTCCTGCTATTAGTATAGTAAACCTTAAGGGAGCTAGTCTCTTGTTTCTCTCTACTGTCTCCCTTAGGTTGCTGACCTGATCCATTGTCTTTATTTGTAACTTTATGATGAATTTCTTTTATACACTTACTGTTTTCAGCCCTAGTGTTGCAAACTGACTGTTTCCCACATACACCCATACCTCTATCCTCTATCAGTTTAAAATCCTAGGCATGTCAGCAATGGCCCTCTCGATCGAGTTGGCAAGTGCTTCCACCCCTGTCCCAGAGAGATGTACCCCATCCCTTGCATACATATCATGTTTGCCATAAAAGTTGTCCCAGTTGCCAATGAATGGGATTGCAAGTTCCTTGCAGTATCTGTCTAGCCAGCAATTTACACCAATTGCCCTAGACAACCATTCATTTCCCACTCCCCTTCTAGGCAAGATGCTACATATAATTGGGACCCCTCCCTTAGACTTAATTAGCTCTATAGCTGACCTGTACTTATCTAGCAGCTCTTCTCTCCTACCCTTCCCAATATCATTTCCACCAGCACTGAGACAGATAATGGGCTTGTTCCCATTACCTGGCATGATATTATCCAACCTGTTGACTATGTCACCAACACCAGCTCCAGGGAAGCACACCCTCTCTCTCACTTTCTTATTCCTATTACAGAAAGCACGGTCCATATATCTTACATGTGAGTCACCTACCACAAGAATTTGCTTACCTCTATTAGCAGGGGAAGTAGTACCTTTACCTTCACTGGCCACTGGAGTACACTCATCCTGAAGAACAGAGAAGCGATTTCCTACCTTCAAATCTTCTCTCTTAACTTTCCTTATTTTGATGCTGCTCCCATTACTGGGAACCACTCGCCACTCGCTAACCACTGAAGTACATAGTTCCCAGCTGGCCATCCAGCCTACACAGTTCCCAGCTGGCCATCCAGCCTACACAGTTCCCAGCTGGCCATCCAGCCTACACAGTTCCCAGCTGGCCATCCAGCCTACACAGTTCCCAGCTGGCCATCCAGCCTACACAGTTCCCAGCTGGCCATCCAGCCTACACAGTTCCCAGCTGGCCATCCAGCCTACACAGTTCCCAGCTGGCCATCCAGCCTACACAGTTCCCAGCTGGCCATCCAGCCACACAGTTCCCAGCTGGCCATCCAGCCTACACAGTTCCCAGCTGGCCATCCAGCCTACACAGTTCCCAGCTGGCCATCCAGCCTACACAGTTCCCAGCTGGCCATCCAGCCTACACAGTTCCCAGCTGGCCATCCAGCCTACACAGTTCCCAGCTGGCCATCCAGCCTACACAGTTCCTGTTACAAAATGACACGATATCTATTAATAATAGATATCTCCAGTGAACACTAGAAAGGATAGCCCTTCTAGCATCCAGCCTGTTACTGGGCTTTTGCAACAAAGTCAGTATCCTGGTTCAGTTATCCGACATATTATATAGTTTAAGGGGATTGCAACTGATAGGGTACTAACCAAACATATATTTAAAAGGTTTATTAACAAAGTGAGAAAATCTAGGGTAGCAAAGTAAATCAAATATAAAAATAATAATTAAGATATCAATTAGGTTAATTGATAGTTTGCCAACACCAAGGCAGTTACGACACTCTCTCAAACACAACAATATTACATCCTACCTAATATATATAGCTAAGTTAAATAAGAGTCTAATAATAATATAAAGCAAAATATTAACGATTTAGCTATTATCGAGAATATCAGCAATATAAAATTATAGAAAATGGAAATATACATTATATACATTGAGGCCCAGTTCAAGGGGCGCAATACCCCCCCCTTCCATCACGACAAACGGTCGCACTAGGAGAAGTAATAATGTCTACATTCGTCGCTCAGCCTTGCTGGTGAGCGGACGTGTGCGGTCTTCCCTGGTGGCGTTTGGCAAAAGCTTGGATTTGCAAATGGCGCTGGGTGGTAGGAAGAGGGTCAACACGGTTTGTGTGGACTTGATCCATGGGGCAGTGACTGCAGAGAATATGGCCGTGCTTCTGCCTGACATATTAAGGAGAACTTATGGTATAGAGAACGACATGTTGTCTGGGGTGGCCATGAATGGAATTAAGAGAATTTTTGTGAAGTTTGGTGCTACCAGTGCTTACGAGACAATCGTGGAAAAGTACCAGGAACGCAGCATGTACATAAACCCAGGTGTTACTGTGCAACTTCGTGATGTCTCCAGAAGGTACACATGGATAAAGGTTCGCAATGTGCCTTTTGAGGCAGATTCAATGGACATGACATCAGTGTTTGATAAATACGGGACCATTCATGCGGCAACACAAGGACGTTGGGCCGGGGGCCCATATGAGGGGCTGCCGGATGGGTCTTATGTTTTGAAGATGTCTCTTAAGTACCCCATCCCGTCTTATGTAATATTAGAGGAATTTCGCACGCAAGTTTTCGTGACATATGCGGGCCAACAACGGACGTGTCGCCTATGTGGGGGATATGGACACATGGCGGCCTTGTGTGACAGGAGGCAGGAGGCCAGAGGTGCTCCTTACCAGCATAGCAGGCAGCAGTGGACTACGCAACAGGATGACTGTAGTCCTGAGGAGGCGAATAGGAGCGCCGAGCGAGGAGGGGTGGGAGGGCAGGACGACTTGCAAGTGTCGGCCTGTGTCACCCTTCCTGACAATTCGCCTATGAGTGGGAGATCCGCTGTGGGCGGTGACGACGACGCTGAGGGGTGGAAGGTGATGGCGGGAATCCACACGATCCTTGGTGGAGGACATCATCAGTATGACGGAGGAGGGCGTGGACAGGGCCTTGGGTCTGAGTCAAGAGACTGCAGCTGTGGAGTGCGTTCAGGCGAGTGGTGGGGCAATGGGCGGAGAGTTCATACAGACAGGAGTTGTGGAAGTGGATGTTCATGCGGAGGAGGGCATGTGGCTGACATGCAGGTGGACCTAGGGTCGAGGAAACGAGCAGCTGTAATGTCGGATCCAGAGGATTGCTAACACCCAGCGCAAAGGCCTGGCAAAAAGCTGTGGGCAGCTGTGGTACATGAGGGTGGTGTGGGGCCTAAAGGACAAAGGTTCTACGAGGAATGCCGGGGCATTCCAAGTGAGGATTAAAAAATGAGTCATAAAGGGGCAGAGTATCCAAGGGAAAGCCACCTTTGTCTTATTCCGGTGTCTAACGGTCAATGTTAATGGTTTGTGTAATGTGCGGAAGAGAGATTGGTTAGGAGGATTTTGGGACGCTATCAGGTGGATGTGGCTTGTGTGCAGGAGCACAATTATAAGATGGGTAGTGAGTTGGTCAGCAGGGTATGTCGTGTATGTTGGGTATACATGTAGGTTGAAAGGAGGAGCAGCTGTTTTGATTCGGAAACCAGCCCGTTTGTTGTGAGCCATTGGGAAGTGAGCGGGATGGTAGGATTGTTGAGTTGAGGCTTATGGGGTAGGGAACGCGTAGGTTTTATGAGTGTATATGGGCCAGCAGAGGGTGATGGGGAGTTAAAAGTAGGTTTGTGAGGGATGAGCTAGTGTATCACCTGCGGTCGATGCCGGTAGTGTCGATTGTAGGTGGGGACTGGAATTGTGTGACTAGTCAGCGGGATGTGGAGCCACGGGAGCGGGGCATGGGTAGGATCATTGGGGGACCTGCTCTATGGAGTGGGGTTGGAGATGTAAAGGGGGGTGGAGGTGAATATATTTTTGTGAGGAAAGGATATGCTGCAAGATTGATAGAATATATGGAATCGAGCGGTTGAGGTGCAGAGATTTGAAACTGTGGACATGGCATTCTCGGATCATCGGGGTATTAGTGAAGTTGGCGTGGGATGGATTGCCTAGAGATATGGGGGTATTGGAAGTTGAATGTGGGTTTGCTTAAATGGGGGAAGGGAGGGTTTTGCAGAGTTGTGGGAAAATTTGTGGGGATGGGGGAAGTGGGCGAGATGTGATTTCTTGGTGGGATACAGTGGCTAAGGTACGCATTAAGGAGTTTTATATTGGGTGTGGGAGGAGAAAGGCAGGTTATCGATGGGTTGCAGAGGTATTTGGAAGGGCAATTAAGGGAATGTCATGTAGGGGTTAGGGAGACCTATCCAGTACAAATAATAGAGGGTTTGAAGGAGCAGATCAGGGACATCCAAAATATGCATTTTGATGGAGCGAGGGTGGCTGGGGATTGGAGAGGGTGATGTGGGGAGATAGGCCATCTGCCTGTGTTTTGCGTGAGCAGCGACGTAAGAGAGAGGCTATGAGCACAATGAATGTTGTGGTGAGGAAGGACCTGGCGGTTATAGGGAGGGTCAGATGTTGTGGACGACAGAGGGAATGAGTGGATATATAGATGCGTTTTGGTGAGTCGATGGGAGGGGGATATTGACGAGGAGGTGTTACATGTGATGGGAGGGGGTGCGGTGTGAGTTGGACGATGATAATAGGGGAGAGTTGGGAGGGTTGATAACAGAGGAGGAAGTATGGAGGGCTGTAATGGGCATGTGCATAGGCAAGTCCCCAGGTTTAGATGGTTTACCTTGTGAGTTTTATGTGGAAAATTGGGAGTGTTGAAGGGGTTTTGGTAGTTTTGTTTAATGAAATGAAGCATAGAAGGGTATTAGGGGACATACAGCGGACAGGTGTAGCGGTGCTGGTGCCGAAGCAAACACCGTGTGTGTACATTACCGATTACAGAGTGCTTACCCTAATGTGCGTGATTATAAGATCTACGCGAAAATATTGGGGAATCGTCTGAAGAGTGTGGTTGGCAGGGTGATAGATGAGGGACAGTATGGGATTCCGGGCAGATCAATGTATGAGGGACACGGGCGTATCAGGATTTCATTGACTGGAATCGGATGGAAGAGGAGGCTGGGGTTTTAGCATTAGATGGAGGGCCGCATATGATAGTGTTCACCGTGAGGCATTGTGGAGTTTCATGAGATGGCAGGGGTTCGGGCTGAAGTGGTGGGATGGGCACAGTCGTATATGAGGAGCGCGTGTGCGTGTGCAGGTGAATGGTTTTTAGGGAGACATATTGAAATGGCAAGGGGATTGAGGCAGGGTGTCCTATTTCGCAGTTGTTGTTTGCCTGTGTTCAGGATCCCTCTATAGGGAGATAAGGAGATGTCTTGAGGGAAATGTGACGGTCGATAGGGTAAGGGGAGTGGGTATTGTGGGATATGTGGATGACACCACGGTTTTAGTTAGGGATAGGCGGGATTTAGGGGGCAGTGGGGAGGGTGGTGGGGGTTTTGGAGAACAACAGGTATGAAAATAAATGAAGAGAAATCATTGTACATGGAGGTGGGGAGGAGGGTGGGGATGGGATTGTGGCAGTGGGGAAACTTGTGGATAGGTTGAAAATTTGCGGTGTAATATACATGAGGGTGTGAGGAGGCGAGGGTGGTGAATTCGAAGAGGGTGATGGATGGGGTGTTAAGTCGATTGTCGAGTATGAGGGCGAATTTAACTTTACATCAGAGGGCGATAGTGGTAAATGTATTGATCTATAGTAAATTGTGGCATGTGGGGTCAGTATATCCACTGGTGGGTTGTGATGTGCGTAGGTTCCTGGGAAGAATAATGAGATTTATATGGGGTTCAGGTTGTGAGTGGTTAAGAGGGGGTGGTCTCGCTCCCCATCGCCAGGGGGCTGGGGCTTATTTCGTTGCATCGACGGTTAAAAAGTGTGTATGTGAAGAGGTGTTATATGAGGGAAAGAGGGAGGGAGAGGGCTGGCTGCGGAGGATTCATGAGGATATAGGTCGATGGGGAAGGGTAAGGAGTTAAAGGACTGTGAGGGGATGATTCATTTATGTTAGTGGTTAAGGACCCGGGAAGGTGAGGCTTGGGGTGTTGGATGGGGTGGGAATGGGAAGGGTGGTAGCGGTGGTAGAGAGTGTATACCCTATGTATGCTTGGGGTGTAGTGTGGGATTGTTGAGGGAAGCTAGGATTGATCCGAGGGTGCGGGAGGTAGTTTATAAGTTTCTGCATGGCATACTTCCATCTGGGGCATTGTTGCATACTAGGGATTAGTGGAAGGGAGTGGTTGTGCGTGTGTGGGGAGGAAGCGACTGCTATCATGTAGTGTATTTCTGCGATAGGTTGGGGGCGGGAGTGGTTTAGTCATGTGTTGGGATTGCTGGGGAGGGGGTCATTTCGGTGCTGAGGGCTTTGAGTTTGATGTGAGTGGTATGGATAAGCGGATCCAAAGGGCGGTAGTGTATTTGGTCACTGATTTCATTTATTATTCATGGGCGATGCGTCAGGTGGGGGCTGCTGAGCGCATTAAGATGATGATAGCTGGGTTTATAGGACTAAATGTCGAACTAAAGAGATTATGGGGAAATGGGAGGTGGATCTCCCGGAGGGTTATCGGAACCTCACAGTGTGGGGTTAAAGGGAGCGAAAAGGTAAGGGGTAGAGACGGGCTGGTTTTCCGTTTACAAGGGGGTGAGTGTGAGACGGATAGAGGTGAGAACAGAGGTGGTACAATTCAAGGATAATGTGTGTAATAGGGGTGTCAACTGTCGTGTGTGGGTGTGTATTTACAGTGTGTGAGGGCTCTGTTCAGTTACATGATGGGGTTACCATCAGAAAGATCTGAAAGATCTGGAGAAGGGTCATGGGGGTTCTTATAGTGCGGCATGCACCGGGGATCAGGTGTGTGTCATGGGACGTGTTAATCGTTAGATATGTTTTACGGCATTTGAATAAAGGTGTGTCTAATGTTACATTGCAATCCACATGATGTGGAAAACAATTGTTTATATATATTTTAGTGGTTAATGTTCTTGGGCGTGATTGAGAGGTTCTTGGATATGTATTGATAGGTTGTGTATGTTGAACATTGAATTCTTTATACATGAACGCCGTGATTTGTGGCGTTTTGTTAATGTTTGTCATTGTGTTGATTGAGAAAGTGTGAATGTGCGATAGTCTTATCGCGGTAGGAAATGTTTATATATATTTTGTGTTTAATATTATCTAATGTGTGTGCTTCTTATGTTCTGATATTTATGATTAAATAGTGTGGGAGATTGTAGTACGTGTGTGTCATATTGGATAATTTGGTGTTCTTGGATATGTATTATTTTGCTATGTGCTTTGTACCCTGTTTCAATAAAATATAAAAAAAAAAAAAAAAATAATGTCTACTAATGTCTTTCACATGTCACAAAGTATCAAGATCTCCGAGTCCCTCAGAATTTAACTCTTATTATTTTTCTAGAGTGTCATTTCACTAAGATATGCCCCTCGTACTAGGGTAGTATACAACTTCGTATATCAGCATAATCACGGTTATGTCCATACACTGATGTAGAGGTGACAGCATAGAGACATCTGAGGCTCGAACAATGGTCGTCATAGTAGTGACGACTACACAACAGCAGTCTGGTTCGATAGGAGACGACATTCCACTCTAATACAGTGGTAGTGGAATGTGAATCAGCAAGGACTGGACTGCATGAGGAAGCTTGAGAGAATAAGGTGTGTAGAGAAGTGGGGGGTCACCGCGGAGCAGTCTGCTCGGCAACAAACATCGCCCACCCAACACTACACACACACTCAGCTTCTCTCCGTATCTCCGTATTTTTACTCTTCATTGTGTTAATATAGGTGAGAGGATTGTGGTCAGAAAATACATTTATCTTAAAAGGAGAAGTCCCCAAATATACATCAAAATGTTCTAACGACACCACGAGAGCTAGTGCCTCTTTTTCAATAGTGGCATAGTTTTTCTGATGTCGTTTGAGTTTAGAGGAATAGTAGCAGATAGGATGCAATATGTCAGTAGATGTGGACTTTTGGAGCAGCGCCGCACCTACTGCATAACCACTCGCATCTATATGCAGACAGAAGGGTAGGGTGAAGTTAGGACTCTGCAAAACAGGAGCAGAGGAAAGCAAGCGCTTCAACCTTGTAAATGAGTCTGAACAATCTTGAGTCCAGATGAACTGGACTTTGCTACTAGTGAGCTCAGTGAGAGGAGCAGCGACTTGAGCAAAGTTAGGACAGAACCTGCGATAATAACCTGCCATACCCAGGAATCTTTGCACACCCTTCCTATCCTGTGGTACTGGAAATGCAGCAATAGCACAAACTTTAGCATCAATAGGAGCAACTTCACCTTGGCCTATACAAAACCCTAGATAAGTAATCTTGGCTTGACCAAAACTACACTTAGCCAAGTTAACAGTGAAATTATAATGTGTCAGTTTCTCAAACAAAGCTCTGAGACGTGTCAAGTGTTGTTCCCATTCGTCACTGTACACCACTAAATCGTCAAGATAGGCTTCTACTCCGTCTAAGTTGTAGGTCAACTCGTTCATAATACGTTGAAATGACGAAGCAGCATTACACAAGCCGAATGGAGTGACGAGATAGTTGAACAATCCATCTTGAACAGTGAAGGCAGATATTTCTTGAGCACGTTCAGTAAGCGGGACTTGATAATATCCTCGTAAGAGATCTAAACGGCTGACATACTGTGCTCCTGACACACGATCAATCAGGTCGTCTATGCGAGGTAAAGGATAACCATCAGGCAAGGTGACAGAGTTCACTTTCCTGTAATCAGTACACATCCTGAAACTACCGTCAGGCTTGGGCACTAATATACACGGTGAGGCCCATGGACTTTTACTGCGTTCAATAAGTCCATGAGATAACAAAAGTCAACTTCTTCTCAATGCTCTATGTTTCGTTGGACTCATTCTGTATGGTGATTGCTTAATAGGTGATGCTCCCTGTACATCAACGTCATGTACGCCCAGAGTACAACGCTTAGGAACATCACTAAACAATTCAGGGTATTGCAAAATCATGTTCTTAACATTACTTGCTTTATCAGCATCAAGGTTACTTAGAAAAGTATCGAGTGATTGTAGTGTCACTGAAT
Organism: Cherax destructor; assembly: GCA_009830355.1. NCBI lineage: Eukaryota > Metazoa > Arthropoda > Malacostraca > Decapoda > Parastacidae > Cherax > Cherax destructor. The sequence goes on along the minus strand of WNWK01020638.1, from coordinate 575 downwards.
TTTCTAAACGGACCTCTATACCTCTAGAGATGTCAGGCAGACTGACGTTTCCTTCCTGTGGTCTAGGAAGAATAGAAGCAGTAGGTAGAGGGCTAGCGTAGTATGCCTTGAGCTGATTAATGTGGTACACATGATTTATTGGTATGAGCGGAGCAGGTGGAGGCGAGTGAGCTGGTTTGCCTGTCACCTGACAGACGTGGCAACGTCGCACATGATCAGCAACAGTGTCCCTCATTCCCGGCCAAGTGAAATGTTTTGCCAGTTTACCAAGTGTCTTCCTGACACCCAAATGTCCTCCTATGGGACTATTGTGAGCAAAATCAAGAGCTAGCTCACGTAATGTAACTGGTAAAACAACAAGATGCTTGACTGTGGTGGAATCACTGTCAGCTGTCAACTGACTTGTACTTTTCTCCAATAGTACACCTTTACTGTAATAATAACAATTATCGAGATCCTTTGCTTCACTCTCAGTAACTGCTATATCTCTCAGTCTCTCCAAAGACTGATCAACAAACTGATCCTTGATTAAATCGTCATGAGTTAGAATCTTCACATCAGTTTTTTTTTTATAT
>WNWK01020637.1:0-35465 GCA_009830355.1 Cherax destructor | reverse complement strand
GGCCCACTGTGATACCTCATCTCCACCGTGACCCGTTGTTGCCTCCTGTGAGGTGTGTGAATGGTTAGAGAACCGACGAGTTGGTAAATTAGAACATATGCAACATTAGGTATCTTTTTGAAAAGTTTCGCCACACACTATTTTATACGTCTTTACCATATCTCCTATCCCTCCTGTCCTGTGTGTGTGTGTGTGTGTGTGTGTGTGTGGGGGGGGGGGGGGGGAGTGCGCTTGCACCTGCGGCAACTTCAAAATCGTGAGGTTGAATGATAAGTTGATCTGTTAATTATCGGGAAATGACCGTTTTTTCTATGCCGATATCAAAAGGACGATATTCACCGATACAAATATTTTGCAAACCCAATAATACATATTTTTTCAGAATATGGAGGTTTTAAGCGCGCATTCTACACCAGGAACCTTTTCCCCTGATAGTATCTTTCTCAAGAGAATGATGACGTGAGTTGATCATTATGTTATCATACAAGATATCTCTTTTTCATACAAAATGCAAAAATATTTTCTATATAAGGAACCATAAAAAAATAAAAAAATAACAAAATTTTTTTTGGTTTATATTTGAATTTTAGAGTTTTATTATCAAGGAACTGTTTTTGATAATGGATAATCACGAAATGCTTGGATTTTCACTTATATATCAAATATATATATATATATATATATATATATATATATATATATATATATATATATATATATATATATATATTATTTATATATATATATATATATATATATATATATATTTTTTTTTTTTTTATTTACATCATGGCTGATTCCCACGAAGGCAGGGGTGGCCCGAAAAAGAAAAACTTTCATCATCATTCATCCATCACTGTCTTGCCAGAGGGGTGCTTTACACCACAGTTATAAAACTGCAACATTAACACCCCTCCTTCAGAGTGCAGACACTGTACTTCCCATCTCCAGGACTCAAGTCCGGCCTGCCGGTTTCCTGAATTCCTTCATAAATGTTACTTTGCTCACACTCCAACAGCACGTTAAGTATTAAAACCATTTGTCTCCATTCACTCCTATCAAATACGCTCACACATGCTTGTGGAAGTCCAAGCCCCTCGCACACAAAACTTCCTTTACCCTCCCTCCTAACCTTTCCTAGGCACCCCTACCCCGCCTTCCCTCCACTACAGATTTATACACTCTGAAGTTATTCTGTCTGTTCCATTCTCTACATGTCCGAACCACCTCAACAACCCCTCCTCCAGCTCTCTGGATAATAGTTTTGGTAATCCCGCACCTCCTCCTAATTTCCAAACTCCGAATTCTCTCATTATATTCACACCACACATTGACCTCAAACATGACATCTCCACTGCCTCCAGCCTTCTCCTCGTTGCAACATTCATCACCCATGCTTCACACCCATATAAGAGTGTTGGTATAACTATACCTCATACATTCCCTTCTTTACTTCCATTGACAAAGTTCTTCGTCTCCACAGACTCGAAGTGCTCCACTCACCCTTTTTCCCTCATAAATTCTATGATTCACCTCATCCTTCATAGACCCATCTGCTGACATGTCCCTCCCAAATATCTGAATACATTCACCTCCTCCATACTCTCTCCTCCAATCTGATATCCAATCTTTCGTCACCTAATCTTTTTGTTATCCTCATCACCTTACTCTTTCCTTTTCACTTAAATTTTCTTCTTTACACACCTACCAAATTCATCCACCAACCTCTGCAACTTCTCTTCAGAATCTCCCAAAAGCACAGTGTCATCAGCAAAAGCAATTGTTTCAACTCCCACTTTGTGTTTTATTCTTTATCTTTTAACCCCACACCTCTTGCCAAGACCCTCGCATTCATTCTCTTACAACCATCTATAAATATATTGAACAACCACGGTGACATCACACATCCTTGTCTAAGGCCCACTTTTACTGGGAAATAGTCCCTTCCCTCCTACACACTCTAACTGAGCCTCACTATCCTCATAAAACTCTTCACTGCTTTCAGTAACCTCCTCCTATTCCATACACCTGCAACATCTGCCACATTGCCCCCTATCCACCCAATCATACGCCTTTTCCAAATCCATAAATGCCACAAAAACCCTTTACCCTTATCCAAATACTGTTCACCTATATGTTTCACTGTAAACACTTGGCCTACACACCCCTACCTTTCCTAAAGCCCCTTGTTCATCTGCTATCCTGCTTTTTGTCTTACTCTTAATTCTTTCAATAATAACTCTACCATACACTTTACCAGGTACACTCAACAGACTTATTCCCTATATATATATATATATATATATATATATATATATATATATATATATATATATATATATATATATATATATAAAACATATATGTCGTGTCGAATAAGTAAAATTGGTCAATTAGCAAGAACTCGTTTAAAATTAAGTCCTTTCTAAAATTGTCTCTTATAAAATTTTCTCTTATATATTTTTTTCATTTATGTTAATATAAAAATTAATAATTTTGTACCAAAAATAAAATTGGAAAACTTACCTAACCTTATTATGACAAGTACAAGTTAATTTACCCTTATCCAACTAAATATGTTTTAGATAAGTTTACAATAATTTAATAATAAACAAACACAATGAAATATATTTTTTTGAGTTGAATATCGTTGTCTTTACTTGTTTCATCACCAGGCCATTATCTCCTTTTGGTTCTCTGTCCTCCAGGACAACACTAACACTGTCGTCCAAGACAGCCCCGTCCAACCCACCAATCATATTTTCCCAGCTGTCATACCAGGCTGACATGTCTTCCAAGAAGGATCTTTTATTTGTGTTTTTGTCTTTTAATGTAGATGTAATTTTCTCATACAGGTGTATCTCGTTCGGGCAGACCCAAAAACATCTCTCTGAGTTTATATCAAGTGTGGTTGCTGGTTTAAAATCCCGGCACATACCATGGGACCATTGACCACAGAGATTGCAAGCAATCCAGGTCTTCTTTCGTCCCTTACCCTTTCTACAGACTACACAGATCTTCATGGTGGTGGTCATCTTACAACACTTGACAACTCTCCTAGCTAGCTAGTCTATAATTTCTCGAAGTATTTAGTTGTCTTTAACATTTCTTCTGATTTGGCTGGCGAGGATAGGCTTATTATATAAAAGATTGTATATGTACATATATATGTATATATATATATATATATATATATATATATATATATATATATATATATATATATATATATATATATATATATATATATATATTTATATATATATATATATATATATATATATATATATATATATATATATATATATATATATATATATATATATATAACATTACATTGGTATATATACTGTGCTTTGATAAGCTAGCAAGTCTGATGGATGCAAAACTAATGAGAGGAGGAAAGGGAAGACTCTGATCACTTAGACTTTCAATGATTAAAGGGAAACGTAAAAAAACATTTGAACAAAAATCCAACTGAGTGACGCTAGAAAAGCCTGAAGGCGGACACTGAATGGTGATATTTGAAAAGGCTGGTTTTACTATCGTCAATGTTAGTTTTATAGGTCCGAGGATTATGAAAAACATGCAGTTAAACAAGGTAAAATAAATAGCACATCGGTGACACATTCTCTCAATATATTTTAACTTACAAAGTCTGTCATATTCAGGAGGTCAAGGTGGCCACATTAGGTGAATGTTATGGAAAACTCTGCAGCCGTGAGACTCAAATCAGGTAGGGGAGAAGGATAGGAGAGGGAGAGGAGAGGGATGGGAGAGGAAAGGAGTGGGATATAAATGATTGTTCAGGGAAAGGTAGAGCTGTCACCTCCAGATCTCCTATCTCCTGTTGTACATAGATATCAGTTTTGGTCTGGGAGGAGTAAAGGAAAGCCTTTTCCTCCACCCTCTCCCACCAACAATGGTTTTGTCACACATGGTTCTCTGATTTTACTAATGGTCAAAGATATAATGACTAGATATTATGAGTTTCAATGTCTCAAGAATGACAAAATTATTTGTTGATATTTTAATTGCCGAACAAGTGTTACTTCTTGGTCTTCCAGTTTTAATGTCTAAAAGGATTTTCAAGATCAAAATTACTTTAATATTTAATTTGTCACTGACTGTGAAATCTAAGCAGATTGATAAGTTTGTGTTATTTTTCTAACTGTGATTTCTTCTTTCATAGAAAAGTATTTAAGAGGAACTAAACATTTCTCACAAGTTATGAAGTAGCGAGTCTTCCTGTATAAACATAAATGTTCTTAGCTCATAATGTTGCATTAAGTAGTAATCATTATTTAATATATAATTATGAAAGACACATACTACAGGTTGCATCCATCTCTGGGCCTGAAACAACACCTAAGAGCAACTGCACCTTCACAGTTAAAGTAACAAACACTGCAGCATCAGTGTTGGTGTTGCTTGAGGTGGATGTTCCAGGTGTATGTGGCTGGAGGTGGATAAGCCAGGTGTATGTGGCTTGAGGTGGATGAGCCAGGTGTGTGTGGCTGGAGGTGGATGAGCCAGGTGTATGTGGCTGGAGGTGGATGAGCCAGGTGTGTGTGGCTGGAGGTGGATGAGCCAGGTGTATGTGGCTTCCTGATGACTGAATCCCAAGTGAACATCATATTTTATTCTCTGACAGAGACTACTGTAGATGCCCTCCAGAGTTGCACCACTGTTAAGTCTCTCACTGACACCTACAGTGAAGACACTGTAGCGCGTGGCCAAGCTGAGGCTGTGGTGGACACTATCATCCATTAGGCTGTGGACAATATCATCCATTAGGCTGTGGACAATAACATCCATTAGGCTGTGGTGGATAATATCATCATTAGGCTGTGGACAATATCATCCATTAGGCTGTGGACACTATCATCCATTAGGCTGTGGACAATAACATCCATTAAGCTGTGGACAATAACATCCATTAAGCTGTGGACAATAACATCCATTAAGCTGTGGACAATAACATCCATTAGGAACATTGTCTTGGTATAAATAATACAAAGCTGTACTGTACCTAAATAACAGCCAGCAATAAGAAATCAATAAATAAAATTTAAATTAACATTTAATCATTTTCCTGTATAATTTTAATGAAACAAAAGTTACATTACTTTAATCCAAACCATTCTTAGGGATAATATAGCTGTACATTATTAATTTTTCAATGACAAACATTGCTTCTTTTTATGAGCAAGTAAATTATAATGGAGCCCAATTTTTGTAGAAATTAAAAAAAAATCATACTTTGTTGGTATCTTTTAATACTGAGAACGATGACATCATCGCTAGCTGTGTTAGATAAAAAGGCCACAACTGCCATTAATATGACATTTTGTGGCAACGTTTCGCTCACCAGACAAAGCTCCTGGAGAGAGAAATGTTGTCACAGTAAAATGCCACATTAGATGACCCTGTGTCCTTTTACCTAACATATTTTCGGTAATTCTACCAACATTATTATACTTCCCAGGTGTTAACAAGTATATTCCGGCTTCATGAAAATCGACAAAATTTAGCCAAAAATTGAAGTATATCAGAAAATATTTCCAACTTCTCTCAAATGTCAAAATATGCAAGAAAAAATTTTAGTGGTAAGAAATAGTTTGAAAAATAGTATATTATCAATATATATATATATATTTCATATTTTACAGATTTTTACAAAATCATATAAAAAGTATGATGAAATCTAACAGATTTTTTTATTCTAAAATAATGGGTTTTTCTTGTTAAATATTTAAATTTTAGTGGCAAACAGGAAATAGTCCGATAAATCGTAAATTATATGAAACTTAGATTAAAAGTGTAATAAGCAACGAGTTTTAGTTAAAAAAAATGAATAATTTTGGGAAATACCTCTAACTCTGAAAAGTCTAAATATACAATAAAAAAAATATTTTTATGAACTTTTCAAATTTTAAAAAAATTGTGAATTAGAAATATAAAAAAATAGCTAACACGTGATTTTATTGCATATTTTTCATATTGAGTGGAATGTAAAGCATTTTCTTACATACCACAATGTTTTACTCCATCGCCCTTGTCGCGTCGCCTGGCATTTTAAATCGTTGTGGACGGGTTTACCTCTCATATTCCACCCCACTGGAGCGGTTTACTTGTCAGATTGCATTACCCTGGAAGGGTTTACCTGTCATTTTCCATCACCCTGGACGGAATTCACTGTCATATTCCGTCGCCCTGGATGGGTTTCCCTTTCATAATCCATCCCTCTGGTCGGGTTTCTATGTCATTTTCTATCGCCCAGGAGGAGTTTCCCTGTCATATTCGGGTTTACGTGCCATATTCTAACCCCACCCGTGGTATGTTTTTTTCATTCCCTGACATTTTCCTGCACTCTAGATTGGTTTCCCTCTCATATTCCATCGCCCTGCATTGATTTACTTGTCGTATTCTATCGCCCTGCTCTGGTTTCCCTGTCATTTTCCTTCTCCCTGGATGGGTTTCTCTGTCATATTCCATCGCCTTGGAGGGGTTTCCTTGTCACTTTCCATCGCCAAGGACGAGTTTCCCTCCCATTTTCCTTCGCGCTGCACAGGTTTTCCTGTCATATTCTAACGCCCTGGTCTTGTTTTCCTGTCATTTTCCTTTACCCAGGACGGGTTTCCCTGTGATTTTCCGTCGACCTCGACTATTTTTCTTGTCGTTTCCCTTCGATTTGGACGGGCTTCCCTCTCAAAATGTATATCCTTGGATGGGCTTCCCTGTCATTACCCATCACCCCGGACGGGTTTTCCTGTCATATTCAGTCGCCCTGAACGGATATCCCTGCCATTTTCCAATTCCATAGACGGGTTTCCCTGTCATATCGCATCGTCCTTAACGGGTTTCAATGTCATTTTTCATTTCCTGGACGGGTTTACCTGTAGTTATCTATCGACCGAGACGGGTTTACCTGTCCTTTTCCATCACCCTGGACGGAATTCTATGTCATATTCCGTCTCCCTGGACAGTGTTTTTTTTTTTGCCATTTACCATTGACTAGAGTGATTTCGATGTAATTTTCAATCACCCTTGACGTGTTTCCCTGTCATATTCCATCGTTATTGACGTGTGTAACTCATTTTCCTTTGCAATAGACGGGTTTCACTTTTGTTTTCAATCGCCTTGAACGTTTTACCTTGTCGCGTTCCATCACCAAGGATGGGTTGTCACGTTCCATCACCAAGGATGGGTTGCTATTTTCCATCACCCTGCATAGGTTTCCCTTTCATTCTCCATCATGAACGAGGTTTCTTGTTATTTTCCATCTCCCTGGAGGGATATCGGTGTCATTTTCCATCTCCCTGGATGGATATCGGTGTCATTTTCCATCTCCCTGGATGGATATCGGTGTCATTTTCCATCTCCCTGGATGGATATCGGTGTCATTTTCCATCTCCCTGGATGGATATCGGTGTCATTTTCCATCTCCCTGGATGGATATCGGTGTCATATTCCACCGCCCTGTACGGGTTTTCCCTGGACGAGTTTCCATGTCACATTCCATCGCCCTGGACGGATTTATGTCGTTTTAAATCACCCTGGACAGGTTTTCCTGTCATATTCTATTGATCTGGGCTGGTTTCCCTGTCATTATCCTTCTCCCTGGATGTTTTTTTTTTGTCATATTCCATCGTCCTGAGCTTTTCTTTCTCCCTGTTATTTTCCTTCGCCTTGGACGGGTTTCCCTGTCATTTTTCATCACCCTGCACACGGGTTTGCCTGTCATATTCCATCGCGCTGGATACGTTTCCATTTCATTATCAATCGCCCTGGAGAGGTTTCCCTATCATATTCCATCGCCCTGAACGAGTTTACTTATCATATTCTATCGCCCTTGATGGGGTTTCCTGTCATTTTCTTTAGCAATGGACGGTTTTCCCTGTTATATTTTATCGTCCTGGACGGATATCCCTGTCATTTTCCAACTCAATGGACAGGTCTCCCTATCATTTTCCGTCGCCATGAACGGGTTTCCCTGTCAAACTGCATCGCTCTCAATGGTTTTTCTGTCATATTCCATCATTCTCGACGGGTTTCCCTGTTATTTTTCATCACCTTGGACAAGTTTCCCTCTCTTTTTCCATCGCCCTGGATGGTTTTCCCTTCATTGTCCATTGATCTCGATGTGTATCTATTCCATTTTCCATCGCCCTGGACGGGTTTTCATGTCATATTTTATCGCCCTTGACGGGTTTCCCTCTCATTTTCCATCGCCCTGGAAGAGTTTCCTTTAACTTTCTGTCGCCCTTAATGGGTTCCTTGTTATTTTCCATCACCCTGGACGGGTTTCCATATCATTTTAAATCGCTCTAGTCGGGTTTCTCTGACATATTCCATCGCCCTAGACAGGTTTGCCTGATATTTTCCATCACCCTGGACGGGATTTCCTGTTATTTTTCATTGCCCTGGACGGTTTCTTTGTAATATTCCATCACCCTGGATGTGTTTTCCTGTCATATTCCAGCGTCTTGGACGGGTTACCCTCTCATTTTCTGTCGCCTTCAACTTATTTCCGTCTCATATTCCCTCGTTCTGGACGGAGTTTCCTGTCATTTTCCATAACCATTGACGGGTTTATTTGTCATTTTCCAATACCCTGGAAGAGTATCCCCCGTAATTTTCCATTGCCCTGGAGGGGTTTCACTGTCATATTAAATCGCCTTTGACGGGTTTCACTCTCATTTACCATCGCCATTGATAGGTTTCTTTTTCATTTTCAATCGCCCTTGAGGGGTTTTCCTGTCATATCCTATCGCGATGGACGGGTTTCCCTCTCATTTTTCATCGCTCTAGACGGATGTCTTTCTCATTTTCCATCGCCCTGGTCTTGCTTCCTTTTCATTATAAATCGCCCTGAACTAGTTTCCCTGTCATTTTCCATCGCTTTCGACGGGTTTCTCTGTCATATTTCATCACCCAGAACGGGTTTTCCTGTCATTTTCCATCACATTGTCGGCATTGCTCGTTATTTTTCTTCGCCCTGGTCGGATTTCCCTATCATAATCCATCGCCCTTGACTGGTTTTCCTGTCATATTCCTTGGTTATGGACGGGTTTCCCACAAATTTTCAATCAAATTGAACGGGTTTCCCTGCCATATACCATCGCCCTGGATGGGTTTCCCTTTCATTATTCATCTCCCTGGACGGGTTTTCCTGTCATTTTCCATTGCCATGGACGAATATCCCTGTCTTTTTCTACCTCCCTGGACGGGTTTGCGTGTCAGTTTCCACCGCATGAATGTGTTTATCAATCGAATTCCTTAGCTATAGACGGATTTCCCTGTCATATTCCATCGCCCAGGATGAGTTTTCCTGTCATTTTCCATCGCCTTACACTGGTTTCCCTGTCATTTTCTGTCACCAATACTGTATTTCCCTGTCCTATTGCATCGCCCTGGACGGGTTTTCTTGTCATATTTCATCGTAATGGACGGATTTTCTGATCCTTTATGATTGCACTGGACGGGTTAGTTTTTTCTTTTCCGTCTCCCTTAGCTGGTTAACCTGTCATTTTCCATCACCCTGGACGTGTTTCCCTGTCATATTCCATCGTCCTTGACGGGTTTCCCTGTCGTCATTTTCCATCACCCTGGACGGGTTTCTCTGTCATTTCCCATCAATCTTGAGGGGTTTCCTTGTCATATTCCAACGTCATATACGCATGTCCCTGTCATTTAACATCGCCCTAGACGGGTTTCCCTGTCATTTTCAGTCGCTCTGGACGGGTTTCTCTGTCATTTTTCATAGCCCTGGATGGGTTTCCCTTTCATTTTCAATCGTCCTCGACGGGTTTACCTGTCATATTCTATTGCCCTGCACTCGTTTCCCTATCATTTTCCTTCACCCTGGACGGGTTTGCCTGTCATATTCCATGAACCTGTACGGGTTTCCATGTATTTTTTCATTGCTCAGGACGGATTTCCCTGTCATATTCCATCACCCTAATCGGGTTTTTTCTTAATTTTCCATCGGTCTAGACGGCTTTTCCTCTCATTTTTCATCGCTCTTGACGGGATTCCCTGTCACTTTTCATCACCCAGCATGGGTTTCCTTGCATTTTCGTACACCCTTGAGCAGTTTCCTTTTCATATTCCATCACCCTGGAAATATTTTTCTGTCATTTTACATCTCCCTGGACGGGTTTCCCTGTCATTTTTTCTCTCTGCAATGGTTTTCTTTTCATATTCTATCACCTTGGACGGGTTTACCTGTGTTTTTACATTGTCGTGAACCGGATTCCCTGTCATCTTCCCCTCGTCCTGAACTGGTTTTCCTATCATTTTCAATTGTCCTTGACAGGTTTTCCCGTCACATTGCCTAGCCGTAGACGGGGTTCCTGTCGCATTCCGTCGCTCTGGACTGGTTTTCATGTCATTTTCCGTCACCCTAAGCGTATTTCGATGTCATATTCAATCGTCTTGGACGGATTTCCCTGTCATTTTCCGTGGCCTTTAATTTGTTTCCGCCTCATATTTTGTCGTTAATGACGGGTTTCACTGCTATTTTTCATCACCCTGGACGGGTTTCCTTGTCATTTTCCCTCGATCTGAATGCGTTTTCATGTCATATTCCATCGCTCTGTATGAGTTTCCCTGTCATATTCATTTTTTACGGACGGATTCCAAACAATTTGAACTTGTTTCCCTGACATTTTCGCTGAGCACAAATTTACCTGTCATTTTCCTTGGCCCTGGATAAGGTTTCCTTGTAATATTCCATCGCCCTGGATGGGTTTCCTTTCATTTTGAATCGCCCTCGACTGACTTACCTGTCATATTCTTTGGCCCTCGACGAGATTTTCTGTAATTTTCCTTCTCCCTGGACGGTTTTCCTTGTGAACTAGTCTATCTGTCATTTTCCTTCGTCCTGGATGTGTTTTCCTATCATATTCCATTGCCCTAGACTGATTTCCCTATCATATTTCATCGCCCTGGATGTGTTTCCCTTTCATTATCAATCGCCCTGGACGGGTTTCAGTCATATTCCATCGTCCTAAATGGGTTTCTCTTCCATTTTCAACAGGTTTACTTGTCACATTCATTCGCCCTGCACAGGATTCCCTGTCACTTTCCTTCTCCCAGGACAGGATTCCTTTTAATTTCAGTCGCCCTGGATGGGTTTCCCTTTCATATTCCATCGCTTTGGACGTGTATCCTTGTCATATTCCATCACCCTGGACGGGTTTCCCTGTCATATTATATCGCCATGGACGGATTTCCCTGTCATTTTCCACTTCAAATGACGGGTTTGCTTGCCATATTCACCCACCTTGGATGGGATTCTTTATCATTTTCCGTCGCCCTGGACGGGTTTTTCTGTCATATTCCGTAGCATTGAACGGCTTTCCTTGTCAAATTGCATCACCCTGGACGGGTTTCATTTTCATTTTCAGTCGCCCTGCACGGGTTTCCCTCTCATATTCCATCGTTCTGGACGGGTTTCCCTGTCATTTTCCATTGCCCTGGACGAGTTTCCCTCTCATTTTCCATCGTCCTGGACGGGTTTCCAAGTCATATTCCATCATTCTTGCCGTTTTTCCCTTTCATATTCCATCTCCCTGGACGGGTTTCCCTGTCATTTTTCATCGCCCCTGACGGATTTGCCTTTCATTTTAAATTCCTCTAGACGGGTTTCCCTGTTATTTTTAATCGTCCTAGACAGGTTTACCCTCTCATTTTCCATCGCTCTGGATTGGTTTCCAAGTCATTTTAAATCGTTGTCATATTCTATCGCCATGGACTGGTTTCCCTGTCATATTCCATTGCCTTCTCAGATTCCAATGCAATGGTCAGATTTCCCTGTTATTTTTCCATCACCCTGGACGGGATTCCCTGATATTTTTTCATTTTCCTTGAAGGTTTCTCTGTAATATTCCGTCGCCCTGGACTGTTTTTCCTGTCATTTTCCATCGCGCTTAACAGATTTCCTTGCTTTTTTATATCGCCCTGGACGTGTTTTCTTGTTATATTCCATCGTATTGGACGCGTTTCCCTCTCATTTTCCATCACACTTTACGATTTTCTCTCTCATTTTCCAATACCCTGCCCTTCTTTCCCTGTCACTTTTCATCACTATTGACGGGTTTCCCTTTCATTTTGCATCACCCTGGATGTGCTTCCCTGTCACTTTTCCATCGCCCTGCACGGGTTTCTCTCTCATATTCCATCGCCCTGGAAGGCTTCCCTGTCATATTCCATTGCTAGAGATGGGTTTTCCTGTCATTTTCCATTTAACTTGACGTGAATCTCTTTCATTTTCCATCGCCCTGGACAGGTTTCCTGTTATTTTGCATCGCTCCTGACGGGTTTCCCTGTCATTTGTCATCACCCCGGACGGTTTTTCTGTCATATTCCATTGCCGTGGACGGGTTTCCCTTTCATTTTCCTTCGCCCCTTGATTATATTTCTTGATTATATAATTTAAATTTTCTTAAGAAAATGGAATGAGAATTACAATATTTTGGATGGGTTTACCTGTCATATTCCCTCGCCCTTGACTGACATCTCTGTCACTTTACTTCTCCCTGGATGGGGTTACCTGTCATATTCTATCGGCCTGGACTTGTTTCCCTGTCATTTTCCTTCGCCCCTTGATTATATTTCTTGATTATATAATTTAAATTTTCTTAAGAAAATGGAATGAGAATTACAATATTTTGATGAAATAAATTTAGGAAAAGATGTAATTATGTGAAGAAGTGACTAACTTGAAAGACAATGAAGATATTCTTTTAAATCATATTAGTAAATATTTAGTTTAATTAGAATTATTAAAAAATTCTCTCAGTTTTCACATATACACTCTCTTCAATAATGACATAAAAACATTCACCATCACAGATACAAAGCAAAAAACTCTCAGGAATGAAGATATAAACTGTCAACTTAGATGTATTGACAATAATGTCTCCAATAATGTGATGTGATGTGATGTGATGTGATGTGTGAATAATAACATATAACATTACATATTTTGCAGAGATATATGGCACAAAGTCAGTTAAGTAATGCAAAAGACAATTGTAGAAGAGAACTATTGAATTATTTATTTTTTCACCACCACCATACGCTGTGTTGTGATGTGTATAAAGTCTGTCTGTAACCTGTTTACAACAAATGTAAGCTGTTATAAAATAGCATTTGTTGTAAAAAAAATTATTTTTATTATTAATTTAATATTCATAGAGCATGCATTCTCATTATAAGAATTATTGTTTATGGTAGTTCATATGCTCACAACATCCTGGAACTCATGCCACTCACAGCCTCCTGGAGGTGTTTGTGTGTGTATGTGTTTGTATATGTGTATGTATGTGTGTGCCTCCTTGTGTGTGTATACCTCTTTGTGTGTGTGTGCCTACGTGTGTATGTGTGTCTGCTTGTATGTGACTGCTTGTGTGTATGTCTACTTGTGTGTATGCCTTCTTTGTGAGTGTTTGCAAAGGTTTGCAGAGGCACTTGTTAATTGATTCTAAGCCTGTTGTTTATGGTGTGTGTTTGCGACCACTGTCAGCCTCAGAGTCATCTCTGAGTTACCAGACCTTGCCACGCGGAGGCCAGTGGTTCGTCTTTAAGGTCCACCACCCCTCGCCTTCCCCAGGTTCATGTGTCCAGGAATCCATCCGTCTCTGTGTACTCATATCTGCCTTCCAGCATCAGCCTTCCCCAGGTTTATGTATCCAGGAATCCATCCGTCCGCCTCCGGATGTTTCCCCTTCCTCACTTTCCCAAGATCAGCCAACACCAAGCTGTATTCTTGCCTTCCCCAGGTTCATGTATCCAGGAATCTTTCCGTTCGCTCCCGGATGTCTGCCCTTCCTCACGTCCCCAAGGTCAGCCTCAACAACAACCTTCCCCAAGCTCATGTATCCAGGAATCCATCCGTTCGCTCCCGGATGTCTCCCCTTCCCCACATCTCCAAGGTAAGCCTCAACAACAACCTTCCCCAAGCTCATGTATCCAGGAATCCATCCGTTCGCTCCCGGATGTCTCCCCTTCCCCACTTACCTAAGGTCGGCGGTGCCTTCCCCGGATCAGTGTCTCCAGGAGTCCACTTGTGTCACCTCAGGTGGACTCCCTTTCCCACTTCCCCAAAGTCAGCAGTATTCTTGCCTTACCTAGGTTCATGTATCCAGGAATCCATCCGTCCGCCGCCGGATGTCTCCCCTTCTCCACTTACCCAAGTACAGCCTCAACTGCTAGTATTCATGCCTTCCCCAGGTTCGTGTATCCAGGAATCCATCCGTCTACCGCCGGATGTCTCCCCTTCCTCACTTACCCAAGGTCAGCCTCAACAACAACCTTCCCCAAGTTCATGTATCCAGGAATCCATCCGTTCGCTCCCGGATGTCTCCCTTTTCCCATTTACCTAAAGTCGGCGGTGCCTTTCCCGGATCAGTGTCTCCAAGAGTCCACTTGTGTCACCTCAGGTGGACTCCCTTCCCCACTTCCCCAGAGTCAGCGGTTGCCACCCTCAGTGACCTTGTTGCATGGAAACTTGGTCTTGTCTAGCTGGTCTACGGTAGAGACTGTCCAGGTGGGTGGAATTACTGGAGGTGACACACAGACAACTGCGTCCAGTAATTACACCCACCAAGACAGCCACGACCGTACACCAGCTAGACGAGACCAAGCTGCCACACAGCTCACCCACCGAGGAGAGGCTAATTAATGAAAATTTTGAACTTCTATTTATGTTGCATTATATTTCTATAGTAAATACATTCTTCTCAATTATTTTGCTAAGTAAGTGTGTTTGTGAATGTTTTATTGTAGGAAGATTAGTGTCCATGTGTTTATCTATTTATCTACCTTCGTGAAAAAAGCTGCACCTGTTAATTAGTTTTCTTTTTGTTATTTATAGTTTGTATTTTCATCTTATTTTTTCAACCACATTTGCGTATCTCCATATATCCAACCTACACATACACCACACATTCAATTCTCTGAATCACACATACGCACACATAAATGTAAAACTGCTGTAAAATATCCCGACATGTGTGAATAAGACAATAAGTGAAGTATGGCATTTACTGAGAAGACGTTTCGTCCTCCAGGACTTTATCAATCTATCAGGGATTTTTAAAGTCTACCAGGACTGTATTTACCGTCAGGGATGCAAAAAGTCTACTTGTACTTTATCAATTAGAGATTGATGAATAAATTAATAGAGCTATCAATCAAAGATTGATAAAAATTGATTGTTTGGTAGAACAAATTAGTTCTTCAATCGTAGGTTCACTGCAGAGTGATCTGAAAACCTGCGTTGCTCTCAGCATAACATTGGATGAATCTAGAAACATTCAACATATCCCTCAGTTGGCTATATTAGTTCGCTATGTTACAAACGATGGAAATGTAAAAGAAAAATTCTTAGACCTGATAAGTTTAATGGAAACCACAACAGGAATTAACATATAAAATGCTCTTAACAAAGCATTATTAAATGCTCAACTACCATTACATAAACGTGTTAGTATTGCAACAGTCGGAGCACCAGCTGTGGTAGATCAAAATACTGGCCTAGTTGGGCAATTGACACATGATCTCAACTATCCTGAATGTATCTGTATCCAATGTATCATCCACCTTGAGCATTTAGTAAGTAAACACTTCAAGGTCAATAGTGTCATAAATTGAGTTTTAAAAATTGTGAATTTCATTGTGACAAGTACAATTTACATTAATTAAATTAAAAACTTCCTTTACTTCATAACTGCTAATTAAATTATTTTTCAGTTGGTAAAACTTGCTTACAAGTCGCATTGATTCATTATAAAACAAATTAAAACAGTTCAGAAACTCCAATCATAAGGAAAGGAAGAAGCAGTGATGAAAAAAGTTCCAGAAATATTGCTAAGTCGTGTTATGAGCTCTAGGACAAAGTTGTGAGTATAAGTAAAGTTTAACAACAGTTCTTATAACACAAATAATTACTATCAGGTAGAAATTACAAGTAAGTAATTGACCTTTACACAAACTATACCAAAAATGAGAATGAATTAGGAGGGTCCAGAGCCACACTGTGAGATCCAGCTCCGGGACCCTGATGGTCACCAGGTCAAACACTATCTTTCTTTCTACTTTCTTTTCCTATTTCGTGAGATCATTTTATTACACATCTGTTTGATGTCTTTTTTTGCGACCATATTCATGTTTATATTATCTTCTTTACTAATTTTATTGTAGGATATTTTTGCGCCAGTTGTTGTTCAGTCTTTGATATATTCACTTATAACAGCTTTCACGTAACATTATTATCGTGAAGAATATATGTTGTTTACACACTATGTACAACACTATTTTTTCTTTATTAGTGTCTGGCAAGATTTGATGTGAGTCTTCAACTTCAGCCTTCATATCTTCGATGCTACAGATTAAGTTTTTCTGTCATGTAACACTACTCTACCCACTTTCTGTTTCCATTAGTAAATTTAGTTAATATACCGATAGGTGACATATTCCAGACATGTTCCAAACATGTCTGTTAATTATTAAACAACAGACTGTCAAGAGCAGGAAGGAGAGCGCCACGAAAAGTGGACAGGTCAGGAAGATTACGAGAGGGAGACTAACGAAATGAATCAAAAGAGCTAATCATGTCAATACCAGCAGGTGAAGTGGCAAAGGAAAGACGAAAACCAAGAAGTTCGAGCTCATGTTGGGAGAGTGTGACAGATTAGTAACACAGTAAGGGAGAATTGTGACCAAGGACTGTCAAGGACGGTGAAGCTTCTTCCGTAGTTTAGAAGAATGAATTTGTGAATTAAGGCGAGCAGTGTCAAAAGCAAGCAGTGTGGTGGTAAGCTCCCCTCTGCTATGTGCGGGTTATTTGTGTGTTCTTCCAGTCATGGTAGTGAGCCTTTATGTTATTCTCACTATAAGAATTATTGTTTGTTATAGTTGATGCACTCACAAGCTTTTGGAGCTCATGTCACTCACAACCTCCTGGAGCTCATGTCACTCACAACCTCCTGGAGCTCATGTCACCCACAATCTCCTGGAGCTCATGTCATCCACAACCTCCTGGAGCTCATGTCACCCACAACCTCCTGGAGCACATGTCCCTTACAACATCCTGGAGCTCATGTCACTCACAACATCCTGGAGCTCATGTCACTCACAACATCCTGGAGCTCATGTCACTCACAACATCCTGGAGCTCATGTCACTCACAACATCCTGGAGCTCATGTCACCCACAGCCTCCTGGCCTGACAATGGTCTTAGGCCTGACAGACCATTGTCAGAATGTGGGAAGTCTGAGACATTTGTGGATCAGACAATGAGGAAAATTTCATGAATTATCTTAAGAAAAGTAAAGAGCAGCCTTAAATAATATATATACACGCTGACTCACTGGTCACTTCTCTCACCTTCTCTATAATGACATGGAAAATATTCATCATTTCAACACCAAAAAAAAAAAAAAATGTTGGTTGCCCCTACAAGGTGGGTAGCTTGCCTCTTTGTTAATGTCTCCGATATTCCTTTATATTGTCAAGTATTGCAATATATGAATCGTAGTATGTTTTACACCGTGAATATTATGGAACACTAAATTATGATTAATTTAATCTCAGTTTTTAGGGTGTTACGTATACGTGGTGATAATATTTGGCTCCCCAGATAATACATTTTACATGTATATTTGTCCCAGAAAGTCTTTATTTGGTGTACTCACCTAATTGTGGTTGCAGGGGTCGAGACTATGCTCCTGGCCCCGCCTCTTCACTGACCGCGACTAGGTCCTCTCTCCCCCTGCTCCATGAGCTTTATCATACCTCGTCTTAAAGTTATGTATGGTTCCTGCCTCCACTACATCACTTGCTAGACTATTACACTTCCTGACAACTCTATGACTGAAGAAATACTTCCTAACATCCCTTTGACTCGTCTGAGTCTTCAACTTCCAATTGTAACCCCTTGTTTCTGTGTCCCTTCTCTGGAACATTTTGTCTCTGTCCACCTAATCTATTTTACGCAGTATTTTGTATGTCGTTATCCTGTCTCACCTAACCCTCCTGTCCTCCAGTGTCGTCAGGCCGATTTTCCTTAACCTTTCTTCATAGGACATTCCCCTTAGCTCCTGAATTAACCTTGTTGCAAACCTTTGCACTTTCTCTAATTTCTTGACGTACTTGACCAGGTGTGGGTTCCAAACTGGTGCTGCATACTCCAATATGGGCGTGACGTACACAGTGTACAGTGTCTTGAACGATTCCTTACTAAGGTATCGGAACTCTATTCTCAGGTTTGCCAGGCGCCCATATGCTGCAGCAGTTATCTGGTTGATGTGTGCTTCCAGAGACGTGCTCGGTGTCCCGTCCCCAAGATCTTTCTCCTTGAGTGAGGTTTGCAGTCTTTGCCACCTAACCTATACTCTGTCTGCGGTCTTCTTTGCCCTTCACCGATCTTCATGACTTTGCATTTAGCGGGGTTAAATTCGAGAAGTCAGTTGCTGGACCACGTGTCCAGCCTGTCCAGGTCTCTTTGTAGTCCTGCCTGATCCTCATCTGATTTAATTCTCCTCATTAACTTCACATCATCTGCGAACAGGGACACTTCTGAGTCTATCGCTTCCATCATGTCATTCACATATACCAAAAATAGCACTCGTCCTAGGACTGACCCTTGTGGGACCCCGTTCGTCTCAGGCGCCCACTGTGATACCTCATCGCGTACAATGACTCGTTGTTGCCTTCCTGTTAGTTATTCTCTGATCCATTGCAGTGCCCTTCCTGTTATACGTGGTGTGTGAGATGAATGTTTTCCCTGTCAATACAGAGAAGATGGCTGTTCTTTACTTTTCTTAAGATAATTTATGAAATTTTCCTCATTGTGTGATCCAGAAATGTCTCAGACTTCCCACATTCTTACATCACTAACAATGGAGGTCTTTAATATACTGTAAAACCACATTCACCATTTTATTTTATTCATAATTCTATTAGCATATATTTCATCAATGGTTTGAGAGCGTGCAGGTATGCATATGAGATCACGTGTATGTATATATGTTGCATTCGGCTTAGAATGTGGAATGTGTGTGCTCATGTTTCTTGCAGGATTGTGTGTATGTGTGTGTGTGTGTGTGTGTGTGTGTGTGTGTGTGTGTATGAATGTGTGTGTGTTAATTACTAGCTGTTAAAGACACTTGTCGCAAAACACTTGGCATGTGTTTTGTGTGTCTGATTGTGAGTGTGTTTGCTTGTGTGTGGTTGCAGGGGTCAAATCACAGCTCCTGGAGCCGCCTCTTTGCTATATGTGTGTACTCACCTAGTTGTGTGTGTTTGTGTGTGTGCCTGCGTGTGCGTGTGTGCGGGTCTGTGTATGTGTGTGTATGCCTGTTTGTGTATGTATGTGTCTGCTTGTGTATATTTCTGCTTGTGTGAATGCCTTCTTTGTGAATGTTTGAACAGGTTTGCAAAGGCTGATACTATGAATGTTGTGAATGGTGTGTGTGTGTGTGTGTCGGTATATACTTACATTACACATTATTTATATTACATAACATTAATCCAGATTAAAAATCACTATATATAACTAAAAAATAATTGTTATTATTTGCGACCACTGTCAGCCTCAGAGTTATCTCTGAGTTACCAGACCTTGCCACGTGGAGGCCAGTGGTTCGTCTTTAAGGTCCACCCACACTTCCTTCGCCTTTCCCAGGTTCATGTGTCCAGGAATCCATCCGTGGGCCCCCGGATGTCTCCCCTTCTTCACTTCGTCTCTCTCTCTCTTCTCTCTCTCTCTCTCTCTCTCTCTCTCTCTCTCTCTCTCTCTGCCTTCCAGCCTCAGCCTTCCCCAGGTTCATGTATCCAGGAATCCATCCGTTCGCTCCCGGATGTCTCCCCTTTCCCATGTCCCCAAGGTCAGCCTCAACAACAACCTTTCCCAAGCTCATGTATCCAGGAATCCATCCGTTCGCTCCCGGATGTCTCCCCTTCCCCACTTACCTAAGGTCGGCGGTGCCTTCCCCGGATCAGTGTCTCCAGAAGTCCAATTGTGTCACCTCAGCTGGACTCCCTTCCCCACTTCCCCAAAGTCAGCGGTATTCTTGCCTTCCCCAGGTTCATGTATCCAGGAATCCATCCGTCTACCGCCGAATGTTTCCCATTCCCCACTTACCCAAGGTCAGTCTCAACAGCTGGTATTCATGCCTTCCCCACGTTCATGTATCCAGGAATTTATCCGTTCGCTCCCGGATGTTTCCCCTTCCTCATTTTCCCAAGGTCAGCCTCAACAACAACCTTCCCCAAGTTCATGTATCCAGGAATCCATCCGTTCGCTCCCGGATGTCTCCCCTTCCCCATTTACCTAAGGTCGACGGTGCCTTCCCCGGATCAGTGTCTCCAGAAGTCCAATTGTGTCACCTCAGCTGGACTCCCTTCCCCACTTCCCCAAAGTCAGCGGTATTCTTGCCTTCCCCAGGTTCATGTATCCAGGAATCCATCCGTCTACCGCCGAATGTTTCCCATTCCCCACTTACCCAAGGTCAGTCTCAACAGCTGGTATTCATGCCTTCCCCACGTTCATGTATCCAGGAATCCATCCGTTCGCTCCCGGATGTTTCCCCTTCCTCATTTTCCCAAGGTCAGCCTCAACAACAACCTTCCCCAAGTTCATGTATCCAGGAATCCATCCGTTCGCTCCCGGATGTCTCCCCTTCCCCATTTACCTAAGGTCGACGGTGCCTTCCCCGGATCAGTGTCTCCAGAAGCCCACTAGTGTCACCTCAGGTAGACTCCCTTCCCCACTTTCCCAGAGTCAGCAGTTGCCACCCTCAGTGACCTTGTTGCATGGAAGCTTAGTCTTGTCTAGCTGGTCTACGGTAGTGACTGTCCAGGTGGGTGGAATTACTGGAGGTGACACACAGAAAACTGCGTCCAGTAATTACACCCACCAAGACAGCCACGACCGTACACCAGCTAGACGAGACCAAGCTGCCACACAGCTCAGCCACCGAGGAGAGGCTAATTAAAGAAAATTTTGAACTTCTATTTATGTTGCATTATGTTTCTATAGTAAATACATTCTTCTCAATCATTTTGTTACGTAAGTGTGTTTGTGAATATTTTAGTGTAGGAAGATTAGTGTCCATGTGTTTATCTATTTATCTACCTCCGTGAAAAAAGCTGTACCTGTTAATTAGTTTTCTTTTTGTTATTTATAGTTTGTATTTTCATCTTATGCAAAGATCCACAGGTATACACACTCACATTTTTTCAGCCACATTTACGTATCTCCTCATATGCAACCTACACATACACCACACATTCAGTTCTCTGTTTCACACATACGCGCACATAAATGTAAACAGTGGTAAAATATCTCGACATGTGTGAATAAGACAGTAAGTTAATGTCTGGCATTTACTAACAAGACGTTTCGTCCACCAGGACTTTATCAATCTATTAGGGATTTATAAAGTCTTCCAGGACTCTATATACCCGTCAGGGATTCACAAACTCTACCTGTACTTTATCTATCAATTAGAGATTAATATATAAAAATGGTAGAGCTATCAATCAAATATTGATTGGGATTGATAGTTTGGTAGAACAAATTCCTATCTCCCGCCACACTGCCGAAAGACACATTTCTGAAATTCGTTCTACAATCGTAGGTTCAGTGCAGAGTGATCTGAAAGCTGCGTTGCTTTCAGAATAGCACTGGATAAATCTATAGACATTCAACATATCCCTCAGCTGGCTATATTAGTTCGCTATGTTACAAACGATGGAAATGTAAAAGAAGAATTCTTAGACCTGATAAGTTTAAAGGAAACCACAAAAGGTATTAACATCAAAAGTGCTCTTAACAAAGCTTTATTAAATGCTCAACTACCATTACATAAACTTTTAGTATTGCAACAGACGGATCACCAGCTGTGGTAGATCAAAATACTGTCCTAGTTGGGCAATTGACACATGATCTCAACTATCCTGAATGTATCTGTATCCAATGTATCATCCACCTTGAGCATTTAGTAAGTAAACACTTCAAGGTCAATAGTGTCATAAATTGAGTTTTAAAAATTGTGAATTTCATTGTGACAAGTGGGAAAACCCACCGTGAATTTAGAAATTTTATTGAGGATCTGAAGCTTAAAGAAAAGTCAAGTGAGCTTTGATTCTACTGTATTGTAAGATGACTTTCAACTACCAATCTTTTGAATAAGTTTCTTGATATTTTTGAACCAATCATTGCTTTCATGAAGGAAATTAATGAGAAATACCCACAATAGAAAATCACGAATAAGTTCAGGATCTGATGTTCTTTACAGATGTAATGCATCACTTCCAATATTTTAAATCTGGCACTTCAAGGAAGAAACAAAGTTATTACACAACTTGCCCAGTCAGTTTTCAGGAGAAAATAAAGCTTTTCAAAGAAATTTGATCACTTTCCCAACCTTAAATTAAGAATAACTACTTGTTTTAATGTTGAAATTAAAGACAGTAAATTGAAACAATACGAAGGAAACTTAGAAACACTTTATAATGGTTTTGAGAACAAGATTAAGAAACTAAAAAAGTTAAAGAATGTTTTCAGTTTCTTGTGAATCCTTTAGTGATTGATGTCATCAACGATGGATGTCCTGTTGTTGCATCTTTAGTGATTGATGTCATCAAGGATGGATGTCCTATTGTTGCATCTTTAGTGATTGATGTCATCAAGGATGGATGTCCTGTTGTTGCATCTTTAGTGATTGATGTCATCAAGGATGGATATCCTGTTGTTGCATCTTTAGTGATTGATGTCATCAAGGATGGATGTCCTGTTGTTGCATCTTTTGCCTGGGATGTTGCTTATTGAGCTTCAGGAAGATGTGGGTTTGAAGCTGGTATATAAAAACTCATCTCTAACTGAACTTTGGACAACTTACTGTTATGAATCTATCTTTTCTGTAATGAAATTTATCAAGTGAAAACATGGTGACATCTTCACTAACATTCACCTCACTGAGCTTCTTAGAACACCTGTGACATCCTACCAGCCAGATTTTAAACTATTAACTGCAAATATGAAGATTCAATCAAAGTCTTCAACGAGCAGAGATTAAACATATTCTGCTTTGTTGAGTACGACTAATATATAGTTGTATTTGTTATTATTTATCAATACAATTTTAAAATATTTTATATGGCTCTTGAACATTCAAAAATGTATGAAAAGTATTATACGTGGCTCGTATTATGGATGAACTTGCCCACCACGGCTCTATACTTTGATTTAAGAAAGATTTAAGGAAGTGAATCTGTTAACCCTTAAGTTGAAAGACAGGGAGAGTAAACCCTCTCTATCTTACACACACAAACACATACACACAACACACACACACACACACACAAACAAACAAGGGGCCAGGAGCTAGCAAGTCACTGGATTTTATTCTCACGTCCTAAACTTTTAACAACAAGTTAAATCTCCTGTTCCTTTCCATCCCTATTTCCAGTCTACAAAGCCTTAAGAACACCCTCCGTCCTCTAGATATAAATTTTGCTTAAGTCAAACTAATGAACTTGGCAGTAATCTTGTACACTCTCTTACGCCTTATGTCACTGATGTTTCTGAGTAGTCTCTGTTTCAAGCTCCTCTTGTCATCTCCAATACTTTGGTGAAACTGTCCGCTTCCTTTCTGAGGGAATTAAAAACAATAAAAGATGTGTTCGCCTTGCCGACCCTAACAATATTTTATTCCATTGTGTCAGAAATTACAGTCGTCCCATTAACTGGTCCTCTGCTTAAACTATCTACGCTTCTTCTAGCCTTCAAAGACGTCGTCTAGTTGAATCAACTCTCAAATACAACTTTTCTAACACAACTCTTAGTCCTGGAATTGCTTCTGTAGATTCCTGTCTTTCTCAATACATTGTTAAATGTTGTAATCTTCAGAACACTCGTGACTTGACCTGATCTCTGCCGCCTCTTCCACTTCTTTCCTCTTGATCTTGTGTTGCGATCTGTGATGTACAGAAGTTAGCATATACTGTACCATGTATTGTCTGGGACACAGTGGTGATAATGTCTAGGTGGATTGCCACCTAAAAGTTGCATTGATTGATCTGAAACAAATTAAAACAGTACAGAAACTCCAGTCTTAATATAAGGAAGAAACAGTGATGAAAAAAGTTCCAGAAATATTGCTTTAGTGAGTATTTAAGTCGTGTTATGAACTCCAGGAGAAAGTTGTGAGTATAAATATAGTAAAGTTTAACAATAGTTATGATAGACTCATCAGTCTATTCAAATCATCCTGGAGTGCTCTAACGTCCTCATTAGAAAGAATTGGACGGCCTATTTTGGTGTCATCAGCAAATTTGCTTATGTCGCTATTTAATCCCTCATCTATGTCGTTTATGTAAATTGTGAACAACAAGGGGCCCAACACTGACTCCTGTGGAACACCGCTTGTGACGTGCCCCCACTCTGATTTCTCCCCACTTATGCAAACACTCTACTGCCTATTTGTCAACCATGCCTCTACCTAGGAAAAACAAAATCTTCTCCTATTCCGTGTGCCTTAATTTTCCTCAATAGCCTCTGATGTGCAACTCTATCGAAAGCCTTACTGAAGTCCATATACAAAATATCATATTCAATACCATGATATACCTCCTAAAATACCTTAGTGTGTTATTGTACTGTACTGGTCTTGTGTGTTATTGTGCTGTACTGGCCTAGTGTGTTATTGTACTGGTCTTGTGTGTTATTGTGCTGTACTGGCCTAGTGTGTTATTGTACTGGTCTTGTGTGTTACTGAACTCTACTGGTCTTGTGTGATATTGTACTGTACTGGTTTTCAGAGTTATTGTACTGGTCTTCTGTGTTACTGTACTGGTCTTCTGTGTTATTGTACTGTACTGGTCTTGTGTGTTAATGTACTGTACTGGTCTTCTGTGTTACTGTACTGGTCTTCTGTGTTATTATACTGTACTGGTCTTCTGTGGTATTGTAATGTACTGGTCTTCCGTGTTACTGTACTAGTCTTCAGTGTTACTCTACTGGTCTTCTGTGTTATTGTACTGTACTGGTCTTCTGTGTTATTATACTGTACTGGTCTTGTGTGTTATTGTACTGCACTGGTCTTGGGTGTTATTGTACAGTACTGGTCTTGTGTGTTACTGTACAGTACTGGTCATGTGTGTTATTTTACTGCACTGGTCTTGGGTGTTATTGTACTGTACTGGTCTTGTGTGTTATTGTACTAAACAGGTCTTGGGTGTTATTGTAAAGTACTGGTCTTGTGTGTTATTGTAAAGTAATGCTCTTGTGTGTTATTGTACAGTACTGGTCTTGTGTGTTATTGTAGAGTACTGGTCGCGTGTGTTATTGTAGAGTACTGGTCGTGTGTGTTATTGTACAGTACTTGTCTTGTGTGTTATTGTACAGTACTGGTCTTGTGTGTTATTATACTGTACTGGTCTTGTGTGGTATTGTACTGTATTGGTCTTGTGTGTTATCGTACAGTACTGGTCTTGTGTGTTATTGTACTGTACTGGTCTTGTGTGTTATTGTGCTGTACTGGTCTTGAGTGTTATTGTACTGTACTGGTCTTGCGTTATTGTAGTGTACTGGTCTTGGGTGTTATTGTACAGTACTGGTCTAGTGTTATTGTACTTTACAGTTCTTGGGTGTTATTGTACTGGACTAGTCTTGAGTGTTATTGTACTGTACTGGATATGTGTGTTATTGTACTGTACTGGTCTTGTGTGTTATTGTACTGTACAGGCCTTTGGTGTTATTGTTCAGTACTGGTTTTGTGTGTTATCGTACATTACTGGTCTTGTGTGTTATTGTACTGTACTGGTCTTGTGTGTTATTGTACTGTACTGGTCTTTAGTGGTATTGTACTGTACAGTTCTTGCGGTATTGTACTGTACTGGTCTTGTGTGTTATTGTACAATATTTTTCTTGCGTGTTATTATAGAGTACGGGTCTCGTGTGTTATTGTGCTGTACTGGCCTAGTGTGTTATTGTACTGGTCTTGTGTGTTACTGTACTCTACTGGTCTTGTGTGATATTGTACTGTACTGGTTTTCAGAGTTATTGTACTGGTCTTCTGTGTTACTGTACTGGTCTTCTGTGTTATTGTACTGTACTGGTCTTGTGTGTTAATGTACTGTACTGGTCTTCTGTGTTACTGTACTGGTCTTCTGTGTTATTATACTGTACTGGTCTTCTGTGGTATTGTAATGTACTGGTCTTCCGTGTTACTGTACTAGTCTTCAGTGTTACTCTACTGGTCTTCTGTGTTATTGTACTGTACTGGTCTTCTGTGTTATTATACTGTATTGGTCTTGTGTGTTATCATACAGTACTGGTCTTGTGTGTTATTGTACTGTACTGGTCTTGTGTGTTATTGTGCTGTACTGGTCTTGAGTGTTATTGTAGTGTACTGGTCTTGCGTTATTGTAGTGTACTGGTCTTGGGTGTTATTGTACAGTACTGGTCTAGTGTTATTGTACTTTACAGTTCTTGGGTGTTATTGTACTGGACTAGTCTTGAGTGTTATTGTACTGTACTGGTTATGTGTGTTATTGTACTGTACTGGTCTTGTGTGTTATTGTACTCTACTGGTCATGTGAGTTATTGTACTGTACAGGCCTTTGTGTGTTATGTTCAGTACTGGTCTTGTGTGTTATGTACAGTACTGGTCTTGTGTGTTATTGTACTGTACTGGTCTTGTGTGTTATTGTACTGTACTGGTCTTTTGTTATTGTACTGTACAGTTCTTGGTTATTGTACTGTACTGGTCTTGGGTGTTATTGTACAGTACTGGTCTAGTGTTATTGTACTTACTGGTCTTGGTGTTTATTGTACGTACTGGTCTAGGTGTTATTGTTCAGTACTGGTCTTGTGTGTTATTGTACTGTACTGGTCTTGGGTGTTATTGTACTGTACTGGTCTGTGTGTTATTGTACTAAATTGGTCTTGGTGTTATTGTACAGTACGGTCTTGTGTTATTGTAAGTACTGCTCTTGTGTGTTATTGTACATGTACTGGTCTTGTGTGTTATTGTAGATGTACGTCTTGTGTTTATTGTACGTACTGTTCTTGTGTGTTATTGTACGTACTGGTCTTGTGTGTTATTGTAAGTACTGGTCTTGTGTGTTATTGTACAGTACTGGTCTTGTGTGTTATTGTACAGTACTGGTATTGTGTGTTATATACAGTACTGGTCTTGTGTGTTATTGTACAGTACTGGTTTGTGTGTGTATTGCACTGTACTGGTCTTGTGTGTTATTTTTACTGTATAGTCTTGAGTATTGTTGTATTGTACTGGTCTTGTGTGTTATCGTACTGTACTGGTCTTGTGTGTTATTTTACTGTACTGATCTTGTTAGTTATTGTGCTGTACTGGTCTTGAGTGTTATTGTACTGTACTGGTCTTGGTGTTATTGTCTGTACTGGTCTTGGGTGTTATTGTACAGTACTGGTCTAGTGTTATTGTACTTTACTGGTCTTGGGTGGTATTGTACTGTACTGGTCTTGGTGTTATTGTACTGTACTGGTTTGTGTGTTATTGTACTGTACTGTTCTTGTGTGTTATTGTACTGTACTGGTCATTGTGTTTATTGTACAGTACTGGTCTTGTGTTATGTGTACTGTTACTGGTCTTGTGTGTTATTGCACTGTACTGGTCTTGGGTCTTATTGTACTGTACTGGTCTTGTGTGTATTGTACTGTATGGTCTTGTGTGTTATTGTACTGTACTGGTCTTGGTGTTATTGTACTCTACTGGTCTTGTGTGTTAATATACTGTACTCTTCTTGTGTGTTATTACTGTACTGGTCTTGTGTGTTGTTGTACTCTACTGGCCTTGGGTGTTATTGTACAGTACTGGTCTTGTGTGTTATGTGTACAGTACTGGATTTGTGTTTATTGTAATGTATTGGTCTTGTGTGTTATTGTACTGTACTGGTCTTGAGTGTTATTGTACTGTACTGGTCTTGCGTTATTGTACTGTACTGGTCTTGGGTGTTATTGTACAGTACTGGTCTAGTGTTATTGTACTTTACTGGTCTTGGGTGTTGTTGTACTGTACTGGTTTTGAGTGTTATTGTACTCTACTGGTATTGTGTGTTATTGTACTGCACTGGTCTTGGGTGTTTTTGTACAGTACTGGTCTTGTGTGTTATTGTACTGTACTCGTCTTGAGTGTTATTGTACTTTACTGGTCTTGTGTGTTATTGTACTAAACTGGTTTGTGTGTTATTGTACTAAACTGGTCTTGTGTGTTATTGTACTGTACTGGTCTTGTGTGGTATTGTGCTGTACTGGTCTTGAGTGTTATTGTACTGTACTGGTCTTGCGTTATTGTACTGTACTGGTCTTAGGTGTTATTGTACTTTACTAGTCTTGAGTCATATTGTACTGTACTGGTTATATGTGTTATTGTACTGTACTGGTCTTGTGTGTTATTGTACTGTACTGGTCTTGGGTGTTATTGTACTGTACTGGTCTTGTGTGTTAATGTACTGTACTCTTCTTGTGTGTTATTACTGTAATGGTCTTGTGTGTTATTGTACTCTACTGGTCTTGTGTGTTATTGTACTGTACTGGTCTGTGTGTTATTGTACTAAACTTGTCTTGAGTGTTATTGTACAGTACTGGTCTTGTTTGTTATTGTACAGTACTGCTCTTGTGTGTTATTGTAGAGTACTGGTCGTGTGTGTTATTGTAGAGTACTGGTCGTGTGTGTTATTGTACAGTACCGGTCATGTGTGTTATTGTACAGTACTGGTCTTGTGTGTTATTATACTGTACTGGTCTTGTGTGTTATTGTACAGTACTGGTCTTGTGTGTTATTGCACTGTACTGGTCTTGTGTGTTATTATACTGTACTGGTCTTGAGTGTTATTGTATTGTACTGGTCTTGTGTATTATCGTACAGTACTGGTCTTGTGTGTTATTGTACTGTACTGGTCTTGTTGTGTTATTGTGCTGTACTGGTCTTGAGTGTTATTGTACTGTACTGGTCTTGCGTTATTGTACTGTACTGGTCTTGGATGTTATTGTACAGTACTGGTCTAGTGTTATTGTACTTTACTGGTCTTGGGTGTTATTGTATTGTACTGGTGTTGAGTATTATTGTACTGTACTGGTTATGTTTGTTATTGTACTGTACTGGTCTTGTGTGTCATTGTACTGTACTGGTCTTGTGTGTTATTGTACAATACTGGTCTTGTGTGTTATTGTACAGTACTGGTTTTGGGGGTTATTGCACTGTACTGGTCATGGGTGTTATTGTATAGTACTGGTCTTGTGTGTTATTGTACTGTACTGGTCTTGGGTATTATTGTACAGTACTGGTCTTGTGTGTTAGTGTACAGTAATGGTCTTGTGTGTTATTGTACTGTACTGGTCTTGTATGTTATTATACAGTACGTGTCTCGTGTGTTATTTTACTCTACTGGTCTTGTGTGTTATTGTACTCTACTTGTCTTGGGTGTTATTGTACAGTACTGGACTTGTGTGTTATTTTACAGTACTGGTCTTGTGTGTTATTGTACTCTACTGGTCTTGGGTGCTATTGTACAGTACTGGTCTTGTGTATTATTGTACATTACTGGTCTTGTGTGTTATTGTACTGTACTGGTCTTGGATATTATTGTACAGTACTGATCTTGTGTGTTATTGTACAGTACTGGTCTTGTGTGTTATTGTACTTTACTGGTCTTGGGTATTATTGTACAGTACTGGACTTGTGTGTTATTGTACAGTACTGGTCTTGTGTGTTATTGTACTCTACTGGTCTTGGGTGCTATTGTACAGTACTAGTCTTGTGTGTTATTGTACATTACTGGTCTTGTGTGTTATTGTACTGTACTGGTCTTGGGTATTATTGTACAGTACTGGTCTTGTGTGTTATTGTACAGTACTGGTCTTGTGTGTTATTGTACTGTACTCGTCTTGGGTGTTATTGTACTGTACTGGTCTTGTGTTTTATTGTACTAAACTGGTCTTGGGTGTTATTGTAAAGTACTGGTCTTGTGTGTTATTGTACAGTACTGCTCTTGTGTGTTATTGTACAGTACTGGTCTTGTGTGTTATTGTAGAGTACTGGTCGCGTGTGTTATTGTAGAGTACTGGTCGTGTGTTATTGTACAGTACTGGTCTTGTGTGTTATTGTACAGTACTGGTCTTGTGTGTTATTATACTGTACTGGTCTTGTGTGGTATTGTACAGTACTGGTCTTGTGTGTTATTGTACTGTACTGGTCTTGTGTGTTACTGTACTGTACTGGTCTTGAGTGTTATTGTACTGTATTGGTCTTGTGTGTTATCGTACAGTACTGGTCTTGTGTGTTATTGTACTGTGCTGGTCTTGTGTGTTATTGTGCTGTACTGGTCTTGAGTGTTATTGTACTGTACTGGTCTTGCGTTATTGTAGTGTACTGGTCTTGGGTGTTATTGTACAGTACTGGTCTAGTGTTATTGTACTTTACAGTTCTTGGGTGTTATTGTACTGGACTAGTCTTGAGTGTTATTGTACTGTACTGGTTATGTGTGTTATTGTACTGTACTGGTCTTGTGTGTTATTGTACTCTACTGGTCATGTGAGTTATTGTACTGTACAGGCCTTTGGTGTTATTGTTCAGTACTGGTCTTGTGTGTTATCGTACAGTACTGGTCTTGTGTGTTATTGTACTGTACTGGTCTTGTGTGTTATTGTACTGTACTGGTCTTTATTGTTATTGTACTGTACAGTTCTTGCGTTATTGTACTGTACTGGTCTTGGGTGTTATTGTACAGTACTGGTCTAGTGTTATTGTACTTTACTGGTCTTGGGTGTTATTGTACTGTACTGGTCTTGAGTGTTATTGTACTCTACTTGTCTTGTGTGTTATTGTACTGTACTGGTCATGGATGTTATTGTTCAGTACTGGTCTTGTGTGTTATTGTACTGTACTGGTCTTGGGTGTTATTGTACTGTACTGGTCTTGTGTGTTATTGTACTAAATTGGTCTTGGGTGTTATTGTACAGTACGCGTCTTGTGTTATTGTACAGTACTGCTCTTGTGTGTTATTGTACAGTACTGGTCTTGTGTGTTATTGTAGAGTACGCGTCTTGTGTTATTGTACAGTACTGTTCTTGTGTGTTATTGTACAGTACTGGTCTTGTGTGTTATTGTAGAGTACTGGTCGTGTGTGTTATTGTACAGTACTGGTCTTGTGTGTTATTGTACAGTACTGGTCTTGTGTGTTATTATACAGTACTGGTCTTGTGTGTTATTGTACAGTACTGGTTTTGTGTGTTATTGCACTGTACTGGTCTTGTGTGTTATTATACTGTACTAGTCTTGAGTATTATTGTATTGTACTGGTCTTGTGTGTTATCGTACTGTACTGGTCTTGTGTGTTATTTTACTGTACTGATCTTGTTGAGTTATTGTGCTGTACTGGTCTTGAGTGTTATTGTACTGTACTGGTCTTGAGTGTTATTGTGCTGTACTGGTCTTGGGTGTTATGTACAGTACTGGTCTAGTGTTATTGTACTTTACTGGTCTTGGGTGGTATTGTACTGTACTGGTCTTGAGTGTTATTGTACTGTACTGGTTATGTGTGTTATTGTACTGTACTGTTCTTGTGTGTTATTGTACTGTACTGGTCATGTGTGTTATTGTACAGTACTGGTCTTGTGTGTTATTGTACTGTTACTGGTCTTGTGTGTTATTGCACTGTACTGGTCTTGGGTCTTATTGTACTGTACTGGTCTTGTGTGATATTGTACTGTAGTGGTCTTGTGTGTTATTGTACTGTACTGGTCTTGGGTGTTATTGTACTCTACTGGTCTTGTGTGTTAATGTACAGTACCCTTCTTGTGTGTTATTACTGTACTGGTCTTGTGTGTTATTGTACTCTACTGGCCTTGGGTGTTATTGTACAGTACTGGTCTTGTGTGTTATGGTACAGTACTGGTCTTGTGTGTTATTGTAATGTATTGGTCTTGTGTGTTATTGTACTGTACTGGTCTTGAGTGTTATTGTACTGTACTGGTCTTGCGTTATTGTACTGTACTGGTCTTGGGTGTTATTGTACAGTACTGGTCTAGTGTTATTGTACTTTACTGGTCTTGGGTGTTGTTGTACTGTACTGGTTTTGAGTGTTATTGTACTCTACTGGTATTGTGTGTTATTGTACTGCACTGGTCTTGGGTGTTTTTGTACAGTACTGGTCTTGTGTGTTATTGTACTGTACTCGTCTTGAGTGTTATTGTACTTTACTGGTCTTGTGTGTTATTGTACTAAACTGGTCTTGTGTGTTATTGTACTAAACTGGTCTTGTGTGTTATTGTACTGTACTGGTCTTGTGTGGTATTGTGCTGTACTGGTCTTGAGTGTTATTGTACTGTACTGGTCTTGCGTTATTGTACTGTACTGGTCTTAGGTGTTATTGTACTTTACTAGTCTTGAGTCTTATTGTACTGTACTGGTTATATGTGTTATTGTACTGTACTGGTCTTGTGTGTTACTGTACTGTACTGGTCTTGGGTGTTATTGTACTGTACTGGTCTTGTGTGTTAATGTACTGTACTCTTCTTGTGTGTTATTACTGTACTGGTCTTGTGTGTTATTGTACTCTACTGGTCTTGTGTGTTATTGTACTGTACTGGTCTTGTGTGTTATTGTACTAAACTTGTCTTGAGTGTTATTGTACAGTACTGGTCTTGTTTGTTATTGTACATTACTGCTCTTGTGTGTTATTGTAGAGTACTGGTCGTGTGTGTTATTGTGAGGTACTGGTCGTGTGTGTTGTATTGTACAGTACCGGTCATTGTGTTATTGTACAGTACTGGTCTTGTGTGTTATTGTACTGTACTGGTCTTGTGTGTTATTGTACTGTACTGGTCTTGTGTATTATTTGTCTTACTGGTCTTGTGGTTATTGTACTGTACTGGTCTTGTGTTATTGTACTAGTACTGGTCTTGTGTGTTATTGTACAGTACTGGTCTTGTGTGTTATTGTACTTACTGGTCTTGTGTGTTATTGTACTGTACTGGTCTTGTGTGTTATTGTAGTACTGGTCTGTGTGTTATGTATCTGGTCTTGGGTATTGTACGTACTGGTCTTGTGGTTATTGTACTTACTGGTCTTGTGTGTTATTTACTGTACTGGTCTTGGGTTATTGTAGTACTGTCTTGTGTGTTTGTACGTACTGGTCTTGTGTGTTATTGTACTTACTGGTCTTGTGTGTTATCTTTTTATGTACTCGGTCTTGTGTGTTATTGTACTGTACTGGTCTTTTGTTATTGTACTACTGGTCTTGGTGTTTTGTACATGTACGGTCTTGTGTTATTGTACTGTACTGGTCTTGGTGTTATTGTACAGTACTGGTCTTGTGTGTTATTGTACGTGGTCTTGTGTGTTATTGTACTGTACTGTCTTGTGTGTTATTTAGTACTGGTTTGTGTATTATCGTACAGTACTGGTCTTGTGTGTTATTGTACTGTACTGGTCTTGTTGTGTTATTGTGCTGTACTGGTCTTGAGTGTTATTGTACTGTACTGGTCTTGCGTTATTGTACTGTACTGGTCTTGGATGTTATTGTACAGTACTGGTCTAGTGTTATTGTACTTTACTGGTCTTGGGTGTTATTGTATTGTACTGGTGTTGAGTATTATTGTACTGTACTGGTTATGTTTGTTATTGTACTGTACTGGTCTTGTGTGTCATTGTACTGTACTGGTCTTGTGTGTTATTGTACAATACTGGTCTTGTGTGTTATTGTACAGTACTGGATTTGGGGGTTATTGCACTGTACTGGTCATGGGTGTTATTGTACAGTACTGGTCTTGTGTGTTATTGTACTGTACTGGTCTTGGGTATTATTGTACAGTACTGGTCTTGTGTGTTAGTGTACAGTAATGGTCTTGTGTGTTATTGTACTGTACTGGTCTTGTATGTTATTATACAGTACGTGTCTCGTGTGTTATTTTACTCTACTGGTCTTGTGTGTTATTGTACTCTACTTGTCTTGGGTGTTATTGTACAGTACTGGACTTGTGTGTTATTTTACAGTACTGGTCTTGTGTGTTATTGTACTCTACTGGTCTTGGGTGCTATTGTACAGTACTGGTCTTGTGTATTATTGTACATTACTGGTCTTGTGTGTTATTGTACTGTACTGGTCTTGGATATTATTGTACAGTACTGGTCTTGTGTGTTATTGTACAGTACTGGTCTTGTGTGTTATTGTACTTTACTGGTCTTGGGTATTATTGTACAGTACTGGACTTGTGTGTTATTGTACAGTACTGGTCTTGTGTGTTATTGTACTCTACTGGTCTTGGGTGCTATTGTACAGTACTGGTCTTGTGTGTTATTGTACATTACTGGTCTTGTGTGTTATTGTACTGTACTGGTCTTGGTTTATTGTACAGTACTGGTCTTGTGTGTTATTGTACAGTACTGGTCTTGTGTGTTATTGTACTTTACTGGTCTTGGGTATTATTGTACAGTACTGGACTTGTGTGTTATTGTACAGTGCTGGTCTTGTGTGTTATTGTATTCTACTGGTCTTGGGTGCTATTGTACAGTACTGGTCTTGTGTGTTATTGTACATTACTAGTCTTGTGTGTTATTGTACTGTACTGGTCTTGGGTATTATTGTACAGTACTGGTCTTGTGTGTTATTGTACAGTAATGGTCTTGTGTGTTATTGTACTGTACTGGTCTTGTGTGTTATTATACAGTACTGGTGTCGTGTGTTATTTTACTCTACTGGTCTTGTGTGTTATTGTACTCTACTGGCCTTGTGTGTTATTTTACTCTACTGGTCTTGTGTGTTATTTTACAGTACTGGTCTTGTGTGTTATTGTACTCTACTGGTCTTGGGTGCTATTGTACAGTACTGGTCTTGTGTGTTGTTGTACAGTACTGAGTCACAGGGATGTTAGGGATAATTCCTTCAGTCACATAGTTGTCAGAAAGTGCAACAATGTGGAGAGTGATGTAGTTGAGGCAAAATCCATACACAGCTTTAAGAAGAGGCACACACACACACATAAACATACAAGCACACACACACATAAATATACAAGCACACACACACATAAACATACAAGATCACACACACAAACAAAACTCTAGCATAACATTAGGAGAGTAGTCCATACCTCCCTCTCCCCTCTATCTCCCTCCCTTTCTCCCTCACACATAAACCATCCCGCTCTATACCTCCCTCCCTCCCTATCTCCTCCTCCCTCTCCCTACTCTCTCTATCCCTCTCCCTACCCCTCTCTCTCACTCCCCCTCTCCCCCTCTCCCTCTCTATCCCTCTATCCACCCTCTTCCACACTACCTCTAAGCTATCTCTCTCCCCCTCACCCCCTTCCCTATCCTTTATCCTTCTCCTCACCCTTCCTATCCCCCTGCTTTCTCCCTTCTTCTGATACTCTCAATACATCCACAAGGGCACACCTGGGAAT